>JAASGO010000018.1:0-76769 GCA_023334245.1 Globisporangium cederbergense | reverse complement strand
GTAGTGGAGGAAGGCGTTAGCCATTTCTACACACGCGGGCCTCCGATCCAATCCTGCGGTTAATGAAGTGACTTTATGCTCAGCTTTTCAAGATGAGGATGACGAGAGGGAGCTTCCTGCAAACGCTTTTGACAGGCATTCAGAACGAAGCGCTACTTTTTTCCCTTCTTGACTTTCACAAAGTATGCCATACAAATACTGGTATGTTCGCGACATAAGCTCGAATTTTCGTGCTGTATTGTTTTGTGTATGGCATACAACGAGCAAGAGAAGAAGGGAATATATTCTGAGTTGCCTGTTTGACACACACTCATTGACAAATGAATGAGTGGTGGTCGTTTCGTCGTTAATCTGCTGCAAAAAGACTATTTCGACAATCCGTCGCAGATTTTAGCTTTATCGACAATCGTTTGCCCAAGCAAGAATGTGGTGCAGCTGTAATGACCTCTCTGAAAATCACCTGAAACTGAGGTGACTGCACACCTAGTTCCTCGAAACCTCCCTTCGTCGTGTATCAACACGCCCTCTCTGGCTTCCAGAAGCGAATTAACCGCAGATACTCCCACATCACCTCCTCGACCGAGCTCCATATGATCCAGCCACGCTGTGCAGCAAACTCGGTGTAACGATCGCTGCGCTTATCGAGACTATTAGAGTTGGCTGCCTTTTCAGGATGTAGCGCTGCTATGGGATCAGTACGCTCACAAATACCAGTTTGCTCGACAGCGACAGCATTTTGTGGTGAACCTCCTCCTGATAAACTCCATTGAACCGTCGGATGTCGGCAGCAAGATTCGCGTCTCTATTGATTCGATTTGTCGTCAACTTGAGGATTTTGTTGATCTGCTGCACGGCGTAGTGAGGCTCTAATGAGTAGTCGGAAGTCAGAGGCTAGCTAGTGATCCGCAGTTCGCACAGTCCAGGGCTTCGCCTCGGAAACGCTAGGATCGCACCAATCGCTGGTGGACGTATCATTCAGGCTGAGTACCAACAAGCGGTCTATCAGCTCTCCTCGAATCATGTAAACAGCATCTCGAGCTCAGGTGTTGTAAGCCGCACGTGACTCTTGTCCAGGCTCTCGAGGTGAAGGCAGCGCCCCAGAATCTCATCTTGAGTCATATAGTGACCCCTCAAATCCACAGAATTGGCGGACAGACTTCACCAAAATGATCAACGACCGACTTTCTTGCAGAAGCCACTTTGCTGTGAAGATATGCGCGCTTCGGCTTGCTGCTCTCCACAGGAACCAGAGACCTTGGCTACGAGCGATGAAGTGAAGAGCGGCATTCTGGTCTGGAGTAAGTACATGTCTGGTGAATGCAGTGCGATGGCCACCGAGGGGCCACTGGACCCCTTGCTTGAGCTTGTGTCGACATTCTTTCTCCCTGATTCGCAGGCCGTGCTGTTCAGCTTACGGGATAAGTGTGTGATCAGCCGAGGCCCAGCAGGGTCCGCCCATCAACGAAGAAGTCTAAAGTGTTGTTTTCCTCGGACTCGCACAACTATCCATTCGCTCCACCATTGAGCTCGCTGCTGATCCTGATCCTGACATGTTGTGATGACGCTGACCGTTTTGGTCGATCATTTGTATCCATCCGAAACGAGACCACGATCGTTTTATTATCGGAAAGGTCGCGCTCGTACTCAAACCAGAGAGCAGCACGCGCTTTCAGCTCGACAGAAGACAAGGTCGAGCACGAGTTGGCAGCACATTGCTCGTCCGTGAATCACACACACGCTGTGTTGCAGTCGCTACGCCGTCATTTTAGAATCAGTGGCAGTGTGAGCACCCCGCCGGCACCCCCAAGCGGAGGCCTCTCTGTGTGTCCGTGATGAAGGTCGAGAACGCAGACACCCAAGAGATCCAAACGTACGCTCGATATACTAACCAGGCGGCGAAAGATGATAGAGGCAGTGCCGAAGTCCAAACTAATGAGGCGCAGTCTATCCCACTCGAAGACGTCTACGCCACGTTGCTTCACGACAAGGAGATGAAGCGCGTGCTGCTCGACATTCTCTACTCCATGATCTACTTCTCGCTCTTCGTCGCGATGCTTTTTTCGCACATCCCGGCGTCCAACACGCTCTACGAGCTGGGCTACTCGGTATCCTCGACGCTCGCGAGCTCCGGCTCCGACACGGTCACCAGCGACTCCACTACTAAGTTCGCCAACATCCAGACCATTGCTGATACGTTCGACTGGCTCACCGACACCTTCGTGCCCAGTGTGTTTGTGACCGAGGACTACAACGGCAACCTGCTGAAGAAGGACACGTGGGGCCGCGTAGCAATGTTCAACAAGGTGCTCGGTGCTGTGATCTTCGAGGCCGAGAAAGCCGTGATCCACCCGTGCCAGGCAGAGCAGTACCTTCTAGATCTCTACCCAAACTGCTACGACCCGAAGAATGTCGTTATTGACACTAAACTCATCAGCTTTGACACGAACGCGACCGAGGCGACAGACTTGATCAGCAAGCTCAAGGCCAACGGCACCTGGCTTGACCTCTCCACGCAGAGCCTTACTATCACCATTGTGACGTACAACGGCGAGATCCAGGCGTACACGGTGACAGAGCTCACACTCGAGTTCCACCAGGGCGGGTACGTTGAACCTTCGTCGTCCACGACGCCAGCGATCGCGGACCCATACAAGAATTCCAGTATCCTTGTACTCGATGTGTTCGTGGGACTTTGCTGGCTCGTTGCCATGGTGGAGTACGTGATCACATCGTTTTGCCAGCTTCGCGAGGTTCGAGCCTGGTATCGCCGCACCTCAGTGGACCGGACGATTTCGAGATCTGGGATCTTTGGGCTTTTACGTGCTCAGCATGAGCTCATCTCAGTGGTACTGTTCAACTTCTCGATCAAGTACCTCGTGCAATTCCCCGTGGCGTTCTTCTACGTGCCGTGGTACCTCATCGTGTCGCTCATGACTGCGAAAGAGTTCCGCGACAACCTCGCTCGCCTCGTGGTCACGGGCAAGAAGTTCAACGTGAACTCGACCGAGCGTAACGGACTCATTGCTGTGACCAACTCGCTCAAGAACGTCGCGAGCTGGACGATCTTGCTGCGTGCCATAGCAGTGCTGGCAGTCATTCTCCTGGGTCTGCGGATCCTGAAAAGCTTCCACGCGCATCCACACCTTGGAGTGCTGACGCGCACGATCGCGAGTGCGCTGCGCCAGTTCCGCTGGGTGTTCGTCGTGTTTATCATCGTCATCCTCACGTTCTCCGTCTCGGGCACCGTGCTCTTCGGTGACCGCGTCGAGAGTTTCTCGTCCATGGGGAACTCACTGGAGACGTGTATCAATATGCTCTTTGGGAGCTTTGACTACTCGACGATCCAGAACGTGTACCGTCCGGCGTCGATGCTCTTCTACTGGGCGTACATGATCATCGTGAGTCTCGTGCTGCTTAACATGATGCTTGCGATCGTCGTGGACGCGTACGCGGAAGTGAGCTCCGAGAAGAATCGCGTAGCGAAGAACACGTCGATGACCCGCGTGTTCAAGAACATCGTATCGGACCTCCTTCAGAACCCGCTCAGTATGATGTCCAGGAGTGAGAGAAGCAATGGTGTCCAGGCTCGCCAAAGTTACTGGGCCACATTGATTCGCGGCAAGACTGCGTCGCGAACGGAGACAACTGGCGATATCCTGGCTCAGTATCGAGTTTTGAGCGCGGACAAAGTGATCTCACGAGGGAAAATCAAGCCTCATCTACTGCTGAAGTTGCTCGAAAGCCTCTGCACTAGTCAGTCTGGCGGAAGAAAACCAGAAGCTACGCTCAAGAAGCCGAGAAGCAGCAACTTGACCGCGAAGACACTGCAAGACTGGTTCTCGGGTGCCCAGCTACCGGTCGCAGTCGCGAACGAGACGATGAGCTTTATCCGAGAGGGAATGGGCAAGGCATCGATGCCTCAAGCTGATATCCAAGACACCATCAAGCTACCTAAACAATGGAACAAAGCTAAAAGCACCCGCGTGGCGATGGAAGCCTCATCCATCTCGGATCTCTCGAGCACCGGCTCAGAGGACGTCAGACCGCGAAAAGAGACTGCAGCGTCATCACACCTGCCAGACGGAGGTATCGCGGGAATATCTGAAGCAGAGGCTGGTAACGATACCGACGACGATGTGCAGTCACAAATCGCATTGCTGCTCAACCAAATGGGCGACATGCAGCGGAAAATGGATCTCTTGTTGAGCAAGAAGTCGGAGGCGTAACAAATAACTGAGCCAATAAAGCTATCGCGGTTTGGACATTATCCTTGAGTGGCAACCTCTTCAGTCGTCTTCACTATGCCTCTCGTGGTCTAGTTCGTCCATCATGTACTTGGATCGCGCGTCCAATAAGCTCTTGAAGCGCGAGTAGAGTCTTGAAACTCGCTTCTTCTCTGCCTGTTCCGGCTCGAGGAACGCTGATACGAGCGAGTGCGGGTGCACCTGGGCTGCTGCTGTTAGTGAGCCTGGGGTAGGTTGCCTTACTGAGGGGGTGCTCTGGTTGCTACTCCCAGGTTTCACATGACTCTGGTGGGCTAGTAGCGCTTCATGATGTAATAGCTCCGGAGCTGGCGCAGTGAGGTCGACGCTCTTGTTCGCTGGGTTTGCAACGATCGAGGCCCGGAACGCGGCCTTCTTGAGTTGTTGCCTCAGAGATTGCTTCCGCACTTTCAAGTCGTGGAGTTTCTGCTGCTGGTGGCTCGCGCTCGCAATGAACACGTGTACTTTCTCAATGTGCAGGATCGCTTGGCCCTCTGCCTGAATGCGCACAAAGCGTCCTCGTGAGTTGGGCGGCGCATGCCACACGATGGGTGGTGCTGTCTTCTCCCCCACACAGTGGGAGCTCACACAGCCGGCGAGAATGTCGTCCAGGTCACGACCCACGCCAGTCTTCATCGAGACGCTGATGTGCAAAGGAAATATACCCAGGTGCCGCAGCTGTGAGCGCATCGGCCGCAACAGCGTCTTTTGCTGGACGCCAGCTCTGCCATCTGCTGCTGCGCCACCTGAAGCAGTGCCGTTCCCATTATAAAGGTGGCTGATCTCGTCGCGCAGCCAGATCTTGACCGAGTGGATCACGTGGTAGTTCGCCAAGTCAACTTCCCACCACGGCTGGAGCTCCTCTCTCGTGTGCGCGCACCGGATTGCGTCCGGTTGGACAGCATTTCTTGCGTCCATGCCAAAGATCGTCGACGACTGCCTTGCGCGCTTATTCAATGCAACGTCCTCGAGATGGCCCTCGTCCTGTGGTGGCTGCTGGGACCACGTGTGCATGATCGAGTTGTAGATCATGAGTCCGATCTCGTCCAGTGGCTGCTCTTGCTGCTTCAGGCCATCTGCTGCTGTGTTCTTCAGAGGCTCGCTCTCGAAAGCCTGCAGAGACCGCTCGTCCTCGTGCAGCAGAATCTCTTGGCACATGAGACAGACTTGGGCTTTCGCGTACAGCGCCGATGCAGCGTAGAACTTCTTGGAGTCCTGGATGATCATGCCCCACTTCCTTCGGAGATCAAAGATCCGCTTCATGAGGACGACACCGGCCAGGTGGTTGCGCATATACCGCCGCTCGCAGAGAGCGCACTGACCGCGTGTGGGGGCCCACATCTGCGTCTTGTGGCCGAGGGGATGCTCGTCATGCGTTGTTGTTGTACTTGACTTGTCCTTTTTCATAGAGAGGTACGATGGTGAGGACGATGGCCGAACTTTCAGGCGTTCGTACTGGTCGAGGGCAGAGAACCGCATTCTACCCCCAGTGTCCACGGTATCCTCATCTGCGATCGCCATCGGCACTGCGTTGCGTCGTTTTCCTGGCGAGTGGCTCAGCTGATTCGGTTCACCACTGTCGCTTGATATACCGGCGCCGTAGGACAGCGAGCTTGCACTCTCGAAGTGAAGCGTCTTGCCGCCGACCGTCATCTTGACCCACCCAGTGTCCTGCTGCGGGTTCGCGTGTGAAGTGCCCTTGGCTGGTAGCTGAGCACTCGATGGCCGCTTTTTCAGAGCAGTGGCGTCAATTTGAGCGACAGAAGAGAATACTGACGACTTGGCCTTGAACGATTTCACTACTTCAGCGCTCTCAATTTCCAGCTCATCGCTGTGATTCGAATCACAAAGTTCATCAAATCTGCTCTGAGTTGGGTTTGAGCTCCTTGGAGATCCTGGCGATTCTCCCGAATCCACCATCCCAGCCACGGTGTTGCGCACTTCAGCTGATCGATCACACCTCGTCATCATGTTCCCCTTGCGATCCTCACTACCAGTGTCCACAGTTCCGAACCGAGACGTCTCAGAGGCGCAGATGCTCTCCCCATTTGCTGCTCTCTCGATTGCCTTGTTGACACTCGCCTCCATAGTCTGGAGGAACTCGGTTATCGCACCTTGGTTCGCTTCGTAGAGCTCATCTTCAAAGTCTTGATCTCGAGTCAGACTTCGTTCAGCTTCACGGCCACCATAATCGACGACGTTGTTGTCCAGATCTAGCGTGAGTTCTCGCATCCGCAGTAGCTCGTCTTTGTTTTCTTTGCTCAGTTCTTCAACACCAGCCCAGGAAGCACCGCATTTCTGCTGGCAGGCACTCAACAGTGCTTTCTTCTCATCCATTGAGTCGTTCAGGTGGCCTTGGTGCACGAGCTGCAGCTCCTGTGCTATCCGCGTGAAGAAGGTGTCATGGCGATGAGAATACGATGGTAGTGGCGCAAGCCGAAGCCTCAGAGTCGCTTCGGAGAAGTGTATAGCGATGTCTACAGCAAAACAACGTTAATGAATTGTAAGACAGATATCGTAGAAGAGCTACTGAGCAAATCTTCAGCCTGACCTGGGTTGAAATCCAGCTGGAACACGGTCTGCTCGCAGTTGTAGTAGACAGTCTTCCATCGCGTCTCGTAGGTCTTGAGTAGCCAGAGTAGCTGCCTTGTGGACCTAAACATCCAAGTCAAAGATCTGGATATCAGGTGCTAGTAACCTGCTGAGAGCATCTCGATTGGGTACATACTCGTTCTCTGGGAGTTCTGGGAGTTGTTCAGCAGCGGTTCGAGCTAAAGTGTGCGCATGCCTGGCGTAAGCGGACACCGCGCGGCCAAGGCGCTCGGTTGACTCGTCCATTAGGATCAACTACAGGTAGAGAGTACGAACGGCGTCAGACGGATGCAGTCCCAGTAGCCATAGAGATCGGCAATCACCCACACCGTACAAAGTAGACTCTGGTCGAAACGCGGTGGAGCGCGCACATCTTGCCTAGGACCTGCGCTTTGACGGCGATGTCACTCAGGAACTTGAGGACCGAGCCCAGCAACTGCTGTGGGTCGCTCGAGTTTGAGAATTGGCTCAGCGCATTCTTCGCAGTATGTGACGCGTGCTTGAACAACTGCTCGGCGTCCAGCCAGGAACTCTCGGCGATTTGCATCAGGTTGCTGTTCTGAAGCCTTACTGCCTGCTCCACTTGGGCTTCCGCGTACAGTGCATGCATCTGAGCCATCGCTACCAGAGTGAGCGCCAGGTCAATGATGAGCGTGTACTGAATGCACTGCTCGCGTCCGATCAGCTGGTCCGAGCTCAGGGTCATCGAGCTAAAGCCGTGGAACAGCGGCGGGAACACGGCGAGCTGCTCTATCACCACTTGAGTCGACTCGTCTTGTAAGCGCTGCTGGCCGTACTCGTGGTGGGCTGTGTTTGAGAATTGTCTGAGCGCGAGCAGGTACGGGAGGTACTTGGTAAGCAGCTCTAGCGCTTGTGTGTACGTTGAGGCGCTCCGACGCGTTTGGTGGATCAGCGGGGTCTCTGTGAGCTTCAGTCGGATCTACAACGCGGGTATTGAAGCAGCGGAAAGTAAATTCTGCGATGTCAGTAAGAGTCTACCATCATGAGTCCAGAGCTCTAGGCTTCACGGACCTCGGTTCGGAGCTCGGCAAACCCGTTTGAACCAAAGTACAGGAGACTGAGCTTGAGCTAGTCACGGAATAGAGAAAGCAAGCGTGAGAGATGAGTTTGCATGTTTTCAGTGATTGATTGTGAATGCTTCCCACACACCTCAGCCTGGAGCTCGTCATCAGAGAGCAGGTGGAAGAGCGGCAGGCGACCGCACCACAGGCGGTGGTGCAGCCATTTCGTGGACACCATGCGCGAGTCTTGAGAGTCAGAGCGACTGCTTTCAGGTCAGCAGCAACTGCAGCCTCAATACGTTCAACGGCGCGACGATGGACGACCAACTTTGCTTGCTCTCGCCATCTTTAGATAGGACGAAATGCCGCGAGCAAGTTCTTTCTTGAGACTGGTGCAACGTCTGCCTGAGCTAATTTTGATGCGTAGCGAGTGTGAAACCTGAACATGAACGCCAAAGCACTTCAACTGACGATTCGATTGGTCGTCATGGGGTTACTAGAAGTGCAGGACCATGCTGCTTCATTCAATTGGGATACTTCGTTCGTGTGTGTCTGTGTGTGTGAAACTCACTAGGGTCGTCAGCTCACCATATAGAGATGGCGCCAGTCGTGCAGCCCTTGCTTTGATTATCATGAAGCCAACGAACGGTGTCAAAGTCGCCGCCCGATGCAGCCTCCTCCATGGTGAAATGCGTGCAGCCCTCCGTCTAGTTCTCGTGAAGCCATTGCACCATCGCCAAGTGGTGGTTCGTCGCGGCGCCATCCATTGCGCGAGGACTGAAGGCTGCTTCGGAAAAATTCGTGCGGAGCCACTGGACGGCTTCCAGGTGGCCGGCCATTGGCCGCCGGTGAGTCCATTTCGTCTTACGAGCACACGACCGAGTTGTTCTCATGCAGTCACCGGCAGATTCCCAATCGACCGTGGGAGACAGCAGCGCTCAACAAGAAGCTTGTGCATCCCACGATGCTGTGCTTGTGCATCCACTGGAGCAAGTTGACTCGATCATGTTCGACTACATAGTTATAGGTACAAAAGATTGTCATTTGGCACAACGGACTCGAAGTGCTGAACTCAGCCAACTCCTTGTAGCAGCGGCTGTACACGAACCGCGCAGTCTCGATGCGTCCATACTCGATCGCAGCGCGAAACGTCTTCCGGTGTAAGTCGTTGGATTGGTCCAACAACCATTGCATGACTGCAAAGTGGTCTCACTTCGCGACGGTGCTCATCGCGTAATATGGGCACTTGAGACCCGAGTTGCGCGCCAGCCACTGCAGCGCAACAAAGTGTCCGTTCATCGCCGCCTGTGCGTTATAGGTGTCGACCTACCTCATGTTGCTGTGTTTGGCGGCGATCCCCTCCGTCACGTGTACTTTGCTCAGGCGTGCAGCCGCGTCCATCGCATTGAGCGGCAATCCATCTGGACAGTAGTCGCGCACGAGGCACTGGGTGACGTCCAGGTCGTCCTCTCGCTTGACGGCGCTCGCGATCGCTCTGCTGCAAATTCGTCTCTCGGCATTCGTTGGGAAGTCGAACCGCGCCCATTCCCTAATTTAAGGCCAGTACCGGTATTTTGGTGGCAAACTCTTCGTAGCACTCTTGCTCGTTCGATCGAACGATTCAGCGCCGCGTCCAGCAGGAAAAGCGCCAACGTCAGAAAGCAAGAAGCGCGCAGGCAGGCGGCTTCTTCTTCTCTCTCTCTCTCACTCTCTACGTCCGCGTCCCCTCCCTCTCTCCCCAGAGGACTGCGGCTCCGTCAAGCTGGGTGCGTGCGTCTCAGCCGAAGCAGCGCACATCCCAACTCGCGATCACCGCAGGTCTCGTAGAGCTCGCGAAGGATCAGCACGAGAAGCGACGGTCGAAGCAGAAGACCGCCTCGTGGCGCGCATGACGACCTTCTCCTCGCCGCTCACGCGCAGCGCGCTGCGCAAAATGTCGGCGGACGCGCAGCGCCAGCCGGTGGTGGCGGCTGTGGCTGTGGCGGACGACGAGACGGCGGACGAGGTCCTGAAGAGAAGCGGGGCGAGTGAGGCCAGCAGCAGCAGCAAAGGCGCGAGTGTTCACAAGCGACCGAGCAACGAGCGCGAGCGGCTCATTCAGGTGGGTTAGCAGCGTTTGTAGAACCCAAGTGCGTATAGCTGATGGTGGTATGTATGTGTGTATACCTATGCATGATGAAGGAGTACACAGCATTCCAGAACGGCCTCACGTCCGCGAAGAGGCGTCGCGCGAGTCGCAAGCTGCCCGTGTCACCTCCAGGTGCTGTTAACAGCCCGAGCAAGACCGAGAGTTTGCGCTCGTCCGCTGTATCTGACGAGGGGTCAGCATCTGCGAAAGAAGCGGAGAACGTGTCCCCAACTTCCTCTACAGTGGCAGCCAACCAAGCAGAAGATGCGCAGCCGCCTGTTGTTTCCAAGAGTGCAGCCAGCAGAGCTAGTGAGAAGCTCACAAGCGCGTCAGTTACGACTTCGGTGACGTCAGCACCAGCAGTTGCTGCGTCTGTGGCTGTGGCGACGCTGACGAACGAGGAGAAACACATGGACGGCGCACCGGAGGGCGAGCTCTTCCTCGTGAATGTGCTCTTGCGTGAGGAGATCCAGCCGTCAGCGGATGTGGCGAAGGAGGCACAGGAGCTGGCAGCGCTGCTGGATGTTCGAGCGCAGCAGAGTGGTGATGGTGAGGCCACAGATGCAGTGGTCGAGAGCGACGTGTCGTGGGGGAAAGAGTACTACGCAGTGGACTCGGTGCGCAGATTTGCGATCCACCATCCTGAGCAACTCAAGGAACATATGTACGTTATCTCGTGTTACTTCTCTACAATGAAGGACTGTTATACTGATACTCGATGATATGTCACTACAGTGAGAGGGCTTTGCCGCTGCTGGTGTGTCCAGCGGTGTCCAGTCTACGGTCTGCGATGACGCGGAACGCTCTGTTGTGCATCCAGGATGTCATCCTGTGTCTCCAGGAAAACGCGTCCAATTCGTTTGGTAAGGCTCATTGTATGCATCTCTATCTATGAGGAGTTCATCTTTATTGCTATACTCACTCCTCCTGCACATGTTGTTCGCATAGATGCGTTCATCCCGCTGCTGCTGAACCGAGCCTCTAGCGAGAAGGCGTTCATCCGCGACCTGGCTCAAGAGGTGAGCGATGGTTCCATCACTTACCCTCTCTCGGGTGGCCACTGGCCTAAGGTGTGGTACTGTTTTGAATGGCTATTAGGTTCTCGATACGGCTGTGAAGACGTGTGCGAACGAAGCACTGCTTCTCAACCTGCTCCGACTGAGTATGAGCGAAAAGAACCCACAGACAGTCAACGTGGTACGTCATCCGCTTACTGATGAGTTGAATGGCGAAGATGAAGGATTGCTAACGTGTGCTTTGTGTCGCAGATCGGTTTGTACGTGAACAAGTGCATCACACGCATGGACAGCGCCATCTACCAGACGTTCGTGCTGGAGAAGCATGAGTCATTCATCGAAGAGATGACGGCGCTGCTCAACTGCAGGGTCGTCGAGTGCAAGGTCGTGACGCGAAAGAGTCTCCAACACACGCGGAAAGTCATTGGGGTGCGTTGTCAGCCAAGCCTTGAGTTCCTGGTATCAAAGCCACTTCCTGGTTAATTGACTGACTCCGTATCTAACGTTATCGTGTACTGTGTTTCTAGGAATCCAAATTCGTGGCGCTGGTGAAGAGCAAACTGAGCGGGAGCGCGCAGTTCGACGTCCTCAAGGCGTCAGAGGTCAAGTCCGCAGCCAAGAAGCCGGCGGTGACCAAGCAGCTGAGCATGCGCGAGCGCATGATGCAGATACGCAAGCAGCAAATGGGGAAGCCGCACCAGTCTGCGGGCGACTTCGACGTTGTGGTTGTGGCACCGGCGCCACCTCCGCCTGCGCATCATCGATCATCATCGTCGACGTCTTCGTGACTTCGTGTTCATAATCAAACCCACCTGACCTTCCTCCCTCTATGATTATCAAAAGAGTAACCTCGTCGGTATAGTTTTGCAAGTTCTTTTAACTCTGTGGTGTTATTCTAGAAACCCCCAAATGCAACCGATCGCGTCGACTCGAACTTGGAACGGTCAAGCAGTCCCCATTTGCGTCCTTTCGAGTCCACGCGACCATTTGCTCAGGTCGGTCTGGTCAGCTCAGTCAGTCGGCTAAACAGTTCTCTCCAGCTATCCAGCCAGCCAACCAGCAGCGCGCGCACAAACAGACGCGATGCCGAAGCCCAAGACGCCGGAGAAGCAGCACATGAGCTTCATGACGCGCAAATTTCGCGATAGGGGCGACGGGGTCGCCGATCCGCTGCTGGCGGACCTGTGGAACGCCTTCGACCCGCACTCGCGCTTCATCAAGTCGTGGCACATAGCGCTCTTCTGCTGCTTGCTTTACGAGGCGTTCCTGCTGCCGTACGCCATCACGTTCCTGCCATCGGAATCTTCGGGCGAGAGCACGGGAGGAGGACTGGTGAAGTTACCGGAGTTCCAGCTCTTCTACGCGATCGAGCTGCTCTTCTGCGCCGACTTCTACGTGCAGCTCAACACGGGCTACTACCAGGACGGTAATGTCCACCGCGACACGCACAATGCGCGCATGAAATACATCAAGACGTTTGGGTTCGTGCTGGACGTGCTTGCCATTGTACCGCTGTCGCTGATGCGTATCGAACTCCCACCGTTGAGCCATATCGCCTGGCTCGAGGTGCACAAGGTCCTGCGCATGTGGCGCATTCCAAAGTACTTCTCCAGCCTCGAAGACGTCTTCTCCAAGAATTTCGTAATTTTCAAGCTGTCCAAGGTGTTCATCGTCACAGCCTTCATCGCTCACCTGGTCGCTTGTACTCGGTTTATGTTCGGCTGGGACACGGCCGACAGCGCCTTTAATTGGCTTCCCCGCGCGTCGTTCGAGCAGGTAACTCTGCACTCTAAGTATGTCATCTCACTTTTTTGGAGCCTGGGGCTGCTCACGGGCGTCTACGAGGGCGAGCTGCCGTCCCGGAATCAAGAGTTCATCTTCACAATCCTCGTGACGCTGACGGGCTTTGCGCTCTTCACGTATCTGTGTGCGGCTTTGTTCGTGCTGTCCAAGAGCGAGAGCAGTCAGACTGTCGTCGCCGAAGCGCGCATCAATCAGCTCAGGCACCTGTTATCGTTCCATCATGTGCCAGAAGTCCTACAGTCTCAGGCTGTGGAGTTCATCAAGCGCCACTACACGGATGCCGAGTCGAACGATCGCGAAGTGGTTAAGCTCCTGTGTCCATCCATCTCGAAGGACATCCAGGTGGAGCTGCTCAAGGGCATGATGGCCAAGATCCCGCTCTTCAAGGACTGTAACGACCAATTCATCGTCGCGCTCACGAGTCTGCTCGAGATGATCTCCTTGCCGGCGCACTATACGCTCTTCAGCGTGGGCGACGCCGGCGACTGCATGTATGTGGTCAACTCGGGTGTGCTCAACATCATGGTGAACGGCAAACGCGTCCGCGAGCTGCGTCAGGGAAGCTTCTTTGGTGAGGTTTCGGTGTTCTCCAAGCGCCCGAGATCAGCGACCGTGGTCACAACGTCGTACTGTACGCTCTACCGCCTCTCGCGATTCCACACGGAGCGCGTACTCGAGGGCTACCCGCACTACGCGATCCTCATCGGGAAGACTGTCGACGAGATTATGAACCAGCGCCAGAACGCCATGGCGACGGGTGAGAAGCCCACGGGTGACGAATTCATGCTCACGACGCTCTACCAGCTGTCCACCGAGACCCCGAACCACCGCAACAGACTCAAGAAGAAGAGATCTGTGAACAACACCCTTCACTTTCGCACCAAGAAGCCTACGCTGGGCCGCAGCAAGTCGTCGCAGAACGTCTTTACGGCCAGACACGCCGAGTTCAGCATGAACGGGCGATCGCAGAACGAGAGGGAAGAACCACTCAACATGTCGCCGATCATCCTGCCCAAGATCTCACCCAAGAAACGCCCGCAGCTCACGCACAGCAAGTCCGCGTTCGCGCGCCACATGCCGAGCGGCATGTCGTTGCTCGCGAGACGAGGCCGAGTCTTGGAAAGCGCTGACGGACCTGGACCACAGGACGCGATCCAGGGCTTCTACGACAATCTTTCCACTCGCATGCTGCTCCAGCAAGAGCGTGAGGGACGTGCTGCGAAGGCGTTCTGGTCTAAGCTGCTGCTGCCCAAGGCGATTGATGCGGCTTCGCCAAGACGGGAGATTTGGCTACTGGGCCTGCAGCTGCACTTGCTGTTCAACTGGACCTTCATCCCACTGCTACTCTGTTTTCCGCTTATGAACTGCTCGGTCGCATTGCTCGGCACTCTCCACGCGCTCGCAGATCTCGTGCTGATAACGGACCTGTACCTGAACTGCCACCTCACGTACATGAATGCGGATCATGAGAAGGTGACGCACCCCACAAAGATTGCAGTGCACTACCTGCACGGAACGTCGTTCCTCGCCGACTTGTTCTGCTTGCTGCCGTACGACATGCTGCTCTTCTGGGTGCCACTGCCCAACTCGGCGTGGCTGCGCGTGCCCAGACTGGCTCGCATCTGGCGCGTCCATGGCCACTTCCGTGAGTGGGAGCTCAACTTCCGTGTGTACAACCAGGCGAAGCTCGTGATCTCGATCGTGACGTTCTTGTTGTTTGTGCACCTCGTGACGTGTCTGCACTTTGGGCTCACGCAGCGTGAGGGCTTCAGCGCTAGTTCAAATGGGTGGATGCCGTCCGACGACCTCGACGTGCGGCAAGTGAAGCTCGACTCGGGAGCTTTTGTGTACCTGGACCTAAGGAATCGAACTTACAGTGAGAGTCAACTCGTCGGGATCCTCAGCATGCAGTACACACGGTCGCTCTTCCTGGCGACAACGATCCTTACCGCACGAGGGACAAGCATGGAACCCGCACGCGACTTGCAGTACGAAGTTGCGCTCGTGATCATGCTCTGCGGCCTGGCCTGGACGACGTACTTGATCGACACTGTACAGAAGCGCTTTACGGCCTCAGCGCTCGAGCAAAAGGAGTTTCTGACCACACGCACGCGTATCCAGAAGTTCCTGCGCTGTCAGAATGCGCCACTCGAAGTGCACCACCGCGTGAGCGCGTTTCTGGACTTTTGGTGGTCGTCGCATCGAGGCGCCATCGTTAGTGAGCTGCTGAACGAACTCCCTGAGACGATCAAGCGTCAGGTGCTGCGTAGCATGTGCAAGCCAGCGTTGCAGACCATTTCGCTCATGCACGGGGTGCGTACCGTGCTGGATGAGCTCGAGCAAGTCTTTGTTGATAACGTCAAGTTCATCCTGTACGGCCAGGGCGAGACGATCTACCGCCAGGGTGACTATGCAAGCGGCCTTTTTTTCCTCCTGGAGGGCGATGTCGTCATCATTTCCAACGGAGGCGCGCCAAGGACCATCCCCAAGGGAGGCTTCATCGGCACAGCGTCACTCCACTTGAATGAGAGCTCGGTGAGCTACGCCGAACGCCTGACCGCCATCACTGGTTGCATCTTGCTCTTCCTAGGCCGAGAACACCTGAACGCGATGCACAAGACGTTCCCGACACTCTCCATGGCACTCAAAGCGCTCGAGAAGCGCTTCGTGGACCCAAAGCTGGCAAAAGGCCAGGAGCTCGCGCCGATCAACCGCATGGCCAGCGGTACGTCCAGTCGCCAGAAAGAGACATTGGAAACCCGCATTCTCAAGCACCTGGGTCTTGAAGAGGTCGTGTTTGATCCCGACGCGAGCAGTACGTCTGCATGGGAGGTTTGGATGTTCGCGCTCATGTCCACGCAGAGCTTCAAGGTGATCTACGACATGAGTTTTGGCGTATGGCGCCCGCGCGTGGTGACCTCAGACGCCGTGCTCGTGCTGCTGGAGCTTTGTTTCTGCTTGGACCTCTTCTTTCAGGCACGCCTCGGGTACTACCAGTACGGCAATAAGGTCATGGAGCTCAGGCTCATCAAGAAGCACTACGTGCACTCCAGGCGCTTCTGGCTCGACATCGCGTCGATCCTACCGCTCTTTATCGTTAACTGGATGCTGCCGAGCTTTTCGAGTCGCAAGGAGTTGCTTAACTTGAACAAACTTCTGCGTTTGCTGCGAGCACCTCGAGCCTTTGCGAGCCTGGAGAATCGATACTTGAACCGCACCCTGGAGCTGCGTATCGCCAAGCTTGTGTTCGTCTCCTTCCTGCTCGCACACTTGTATGGTTGCATCTGGTTCAACTTTCACACCGAAACGTCGTCAGTAGCTGATGCGAGCAGATGGAGTCCAGCGGCAAGTCTCGCGAATGAGAGCAGGCGGTTCCAGTACTCGGCCGCGATCTTCTGGTCGCTTGGGCTCATGTCGACCTCGTATTCGGGTGAGCTGCCCAAAACCTCGCCACAGTGTCTCTTCACCGTGCTCGTGCTGCTCAGCGGCTTCTTCCTCTTCGCGTTCATCGTGGGCAATCTGTCTGACGTCGTAGAGCTCGTCGACGCCGACACGCGCGAATTTAACGCCAAGCTGAGCTCCTTGCGGCACCTGTTGGCGCACTTCCAGCTCCCGCACTCGATCGAGGACAAGCTCAAGACGTACTTCTTTTTCCAACGCTTCCACACGATCACGCAGGAGCATATCCTCGAGCGCTGTTTGCCACCGTCGCTCCTTACGGACATCCGCCTCGTACACCTGCATCCGATGATCATGAAGGTGGCGTTCCTCTCGGGCATGGAAGGCTCGGTCACACGCATGCTCGTGTCGCAGTTCTCCCAGGTGCTCATCGTGAAGGACCAGTATGTATGTCGCTACGGTGAAGAGGGGAGCGACATGTACTTTGTGTTCACGGGCATCCTGGATGTGCTCGTGCCGATCGAGACGCTAAAAAGGAAACTCTCAAACGAACGACCACCTCGCATGGCAACAGTGCCAGCGTCGTCCACGGGGTTTCACACGTACTTCTCAACGGGGGACTCGAAGAAGCCGCACGCGATGTCGCAGATGAAGAAGGTCAATGAGCTTTCGTCCGGGAGTTACTTTGGCGAAGTCGCGCTCTTCTCCTGCAAGCCACGCAGTGCCCACACGCGCTCGCGAACTTCATGTGTGCTCTACAAGCTCTCGCGTCGGTCGCTTGAGCTCGTGTTCGAGCGGTATCCGGAGTGGAAGAAGAAAGTGCTCAAGATTGTTAACATCCAGCAAGAGCAGCAGCATTTGCGTAACCTGTACATAGAGGAGCAGCAGGACGTGTCGGTGCTGGCCGACAAGGGGCTGGCGCAGGTGGATGTGATGGACACCACCGAGGCGAGCAGCCGCCTCAACCGCAGCCGGTCGCTCTCAGACCGCCTTACGTCCAGCTCGAGACGCATTCTGCAGCGCGTATCCAGTCGAAACTCGTCGATTTCGTCGGCAGCACTGTCGGGAAGCCTCTCGCCTTCTGCGCGCCGAGACAGCAAGCAGAAAGCCAGCAGCGTCTCGGAGCTGCGCATGGATAGTGAGGTGTCACCTCTCTGGATCGACTCGTTGCTGAAGTGCACCGAGGCGCAGAGCGCGTTCCACGTGCGGTGGCTCAAGACCATCGCGCTCAGCACTGTGTTCATGTCGCTGGCCGTGCCGTACCGCATCTCGTTTGACCCGCTCGAGCGCTACAGCGTGCTGCCGATCGGCATGCGTGCGCTCGAGATGATCAGCGAGCTGCTCTTCGTGTGGGACATCTGGCTCAATTGGAACATGCGCGAGGGCTCAGCGTCCATGGAGCTGTATGAGCAACGCCACCGTTTGTCGTACAAGAAGGAGCGACTTTTGTGGGATGCGCTCGCAGCGTTCCCGGTCGACCATTTCCTCTCGGACTTTTACACATCGTCTTGGTTCCGCATCAACCGGTGCCTCAAGCTCATCAACTTCCCGCACTACATGAAGGAAATCAACCGGCGCAGCGTGTCGTACGAGACGAATCGCCTCTGCACACTCTGGATGCTCTACTTCGTCTTCATGCACTGGTGCGCGTGCGCTTACTTCTCCATCAGCGCCATGTCCAAGACCGAAATCAATACAGATTCGAACGACTGGAACAACTGGTCGGCGCCCATTGCGTTCCTCGCCGAGCCGTCTGATGACCCGTCGGTGGAGTGGCTGCTGCTGCGCTTCCTGCGCGGCTTCTTCTTCTCCACGACGGCCTTCGTGAAGCGCGGCAAGACGTTCACGCCAGTGAACGAGATGGACTACATCTTCAACACGTTCGTGTCCTTCGTGGGGCTTCTTATCATGTCGTTCATGATTGGCGAGATCGCGAACCTGTACACGTCGTACATCAGCAACGAGGTCGAGTTCCGCAAGAATCACATCGCGATCAACCTGTACCTGGAGCGCTGGCAAGTGAGCGGGCGACTCAAGTCGCGCGCGCACGCGTTCCTCTCGTCGCTCTGGTCGGCGCACCGCGGTGTGAACTACCAGGCGCTCTTCGACGAGATCCCGCAGCTCATTCGCACTGAGTCAATCGAGTACATCGCGAGCGCGCCGCTGCACCGGTTTCTCGCGAGTGTCTTCCGGCCGATCACAACGAACCATCCGCACGACCGCGAGCTGGAGGCGCTGCTGCACGCGATCAGCCAGCAGCTTCAGTACGAGGGCTTCCCGCGCGACGAGTGTGTGTTGGTCGAGGGCAGCGTGGCCAAGGAAATGTATTTTGTCGTCAAGGGCCACCTGGTCTCGTGCAGCGTCTCGCTTTACGTGCTGGGCCAACAGAACTCCGAGGTGTGGCTCAAGAGCGGTGACTACTTCGGCGAACAGGGGCTACTAGGCTACTCGGTGAGCAAATGCACGGTCAAAACCGTATGCGCGTGCGACCTGCTGTCACTGAGCTCTGAGGCGCTGCTACAGGTGATCTTGTCGCGGCCGCTCTTCCAGAGCGCGTTGAGTATCGCCGTGGAAGCGTATCGCGAGATGTGTAGGCGAGAGCGTGCGGGCGAGGTCTCCAACACGAAGACCGAGGAAGTATGGGGCGAGCTCATCTTCGACATTCTGCAGGCGCGCAAGGAGCTCTGGGAGGACGAGGCGCTTGCCGCGAGCAAGGAACGCAGTAGCACCACCGCTGCCGATGGCGGTGTTGGTACAAGTTCTGGGACTGGGGACCGTGGCGCCGAGGCTTGGAAGACGACCGGCGTGCAGGCCGGACGGGAGGTGGGGCTTATGACGATTCGCAAGCCCTCCGAGTGCGTGCAGGTATTCGGGATGATGCTGCAGCTCATTGTGGCGCGCGACGTGCTCTTCGGACGCGTCGACTCGCTGCACAGCACCACGTCGCTGTATCAGGAGAACCTGCCGCTAATAGCCGCGACCTCGTTTGGGATACCGGATGATTCGAAGCGCTCACTGTCCAAATTATCCAAGGCAAAAGGCGGCAGCGGTGTCGGAGGTGGTGCTAGCGGCGAGAGTGCAGCTCCTGGCATCAGCAGTGCGAGTGGTGGACCGCCCACGTACTCGATCACTGAGGCTTCCGACACGAGCTCCAAGACAAGAACCAGCACCGCCTTGTAGAAAGAACTTGCTCTGATCACACTCGACCCGACCTTTAAACTAACCCCACGCACTCTTCGACCAGCCAAGAGCGACAGACCTGCGCCAAATTGCAGCAGTCGAACCCTACCTTCCTCTTCCCTGACGTCGCAGCACAAGTAGTGGGAGCTCACCCCAAAGCTGGTGGGCGTACTGGATCACAGCTGCAATACGCCGAGACATGCTAGTCGTAATAAACAATACCTGCACCACCGTCACACTGCGCAGCTCAATGGTGCAGTTTCGACTCGGATTTCTGCGTGCGGAGGAACGCGATGCGTTGCGCAGGGCGGTGGAGAACGGAAAGTTGGTCAGCGTCAAGCTTTGATCCGACACAACAAGTCTGTGCACGACACGAACAGTGACTTCTTTGGCTGAACGCCTTTGGCGCACGCAGCAAAGCAAGGTCATTTCACTGTCGTGCAAGAGCTGATTCGAAGCGGCGCCGTGGTTGGAGTCAAGAGCACCACCGAGAGAATTCCATTGACGTATACTGCGGAAGAAGGGTACGTGGATGTGGTTCTCGAGCTCATCCAGGAAAGCGCTGATGTCAACACCGGCGGCAAGCACAAGTGCGCCCTTTGCAGTTCGCAGCTCAGTATGGTCCTCTCAGTGTGATACAAATGCCCATCAAGGAGGGAACTGCCGTTGATGCCCAAAGTCGAGCTGGCCGTGCTCCCTTGTCGCTGGTTGCTGAGTTCGGACAACTCGCAGTGGTTAAGGAGCTTCTCAAGAACGGCGCTACCACTGACACTATCAACAACTTCGGACGCACCCCTTGATCTACACAGTGGAAACCGGGCCTCGATGTGGTCCAAGAACTCATTCACCACGGTGCAGACGTCGAAGACAAGGACAATAATGACGAAACTGCTCTATTTCGTGCCGCAAGGACAGCGAAGGAAGAACAGCCCTGTCGCAAGTTGCACAGAAGTCCGATATCGAAATGGCTCGGCTTCTCATCAAGGTCAGTACTGATGTGAATGCGAAAGACAGCAAAGGTCACTCGGCTTTGTCGTACGCATCCCACACGGTGCCTCTGCACACCATGGACCATAACTCTGACCAGATCGACGCGCTTCGAGAGTTGTTCAAAGCTGGTGCGCATATCAATGCTAAGGAGAATGATGGCAAAACAACTTTTTCGTACGTAGCCGAACTCCGCGACAAACAAGCAGTCGCAGAGTTGCTTCAATGTAGTGCTTTCGATCACGACAAGAACTCTCAAGACAAAGTGGCCTTCTTCACGGCTGCCGCAGTGGGCGCTACTGAATCAATGAAGACGTTTGTTGATGAGAAGGGATTCATTGACGTGAAGACCAGGCACGGAAAAACGGCGCTGTGCTACGCTGCTGAGTTTGGCCGGACCGATGTGATCCAGATGCTGATCGACAACGGTGCGACAATCAATGTGAAGCTGAGCTCGAGTGACTCTAGCCAAGCTTGCAAAGCTCCACTCACGCCCGCTGGTCACTTCGGTCACATGGACGCAGTTCAAGCGTTGGTCGGAACTGGCGCTCCAGTGAATGTACGAAGCGAAGAGGGAGAAACGTCATTGATCTGGTGAAGTCGAGATGCGAGGGTCTCGAAGAGCCTAAAGACCAGTGGAAGCGCAGAAGTGTCTTTCCAGCGCTGGAGTCCATCTTCGCTCACCTTCAAGAGCGCAACAAGACACCAACAGATGTCGAAGTCGAGCAGTTTAGCGACGCGCTGTCTCAATTCAAGCACTATTTGCGAATGACCACCTCGAAAGATTTGCCGAAGCGTTTGGCGAAAAGCCGCAAGGTTGCTGAATCGCACAGCGTGGTCTACTCGGAGCTCGAGAGGCTGCTGGATATGTTGGGAGTGTCTGCAACTGATCTAATTCGTGCCTGGGAGAGCTCCTGAAGCTGAGGTCGACGAGACGGCGAGTCAGGATGAAGAAGTGACAGTGGATAAAAGCGCGATTGCTCTGAACCATCTCAACTCCTCGTCCGTGGATCATGAGCTCTGGACACCAGAAGGTTTTGCTGCCGCGGCGATCGTCCCATCCTGGTACCTGTCTCTAAGCGAGTTAGTGATCAACAAGCGGAACCAGATTGACAAAGGAGCATCCGGTGAAGCCTACAAGTGCTCGTGGATCGACACGCTCGTCGTCAAGTTCATGGGCTATGAAAAAGCCATCTCTGAGTGCACCACCGACTTGCTGCTGCACGAGATCCGCGTGTGGCACCGTCTAAACCACCCGCACGTCCTCAAGCTGTACGGCGCGTGCCACCTGGACAAGCGCTACTTCGTCTGTGAGCTTGTGTCGAATGGGAATCTGCTGGATTTCTTGAAGAAGCCCAGCAACGAGAACCTCAAGTGGTGAGCGACCGTCGCGTGCGTCGGACGTGTACTCGTTTGCGATGCGCATCATCGAGGTCATCTATCAGTGGGGACATCCTGTGGGGGAAAATGGACTCGGTTGCTGTCAAGATGTTTGTTCGAAAGGAAAGAGTCCGACGATACCAGCTGCGGTGAACGAGAAGCAACGGAGCCTGATTGAGTTGATGATTAAGTCGGACCCGTCGGAGCGCGTGAAGATAACCTTCGTGGTGGAAAAGAGAGACGAGATTGTGCAGGATGAGAAAGTGCGTGCTGTGCCATAGCTGGCTGAGCAATTCCAAGAGAGCGCGTGCCGCTGGTGTTGCGAATAGTGAAAACAGTCACGTTGGTCGTGACAGGGAGAAATTAATTCAGTCACGACAAAAACTAAGCACACCGCCACCACTGAAATAATATCGCAGACGGTGTTGTGTGGTCTCGTCAGCTTGTTGGACTCAGTCGACCTATCGGCACTGGCTGGACGCGCGCTAGTCATTCCTTTCAGTGAAACAGAACGCCACATTAGAAATCCCAGCCAGACCTGCCGAGCCACTAGAGTCCAAGCTAGCGGATCGTTTCAGCCTCGAGCAGTGCTGAGCTGATGCGGATGTTGAGATGTCTCGTCTACTCATCACATGGGCGGATAGGATGAGGATGCTCTCGCCTCTGTAATACGTTGTGGTTGTGAGACGGACAGTGTATGATCAACCTCGTCTCATTGGCTCGAAGCGCGCGCCGCACGAAGCAGTCCAGTCCATGGCACCGAACAAACCAATCGGTGCGCGTGGTGCGCGTGCCAGCTCAGCCAAGCCACTTCAAGCAGTAGCTCCGCTTGTTTATGGCGAGAGTGTACTGACCAGAGGGAGTTGGTCGAGCAGCGAACTAGCGTTCGCAAACAGTGGGAGTGCACACGCTGAACACACTGGGTCAGGTCTCAGCCCGCTGGGATTTCGCGGATGGTGGCGTTAGGCATTTGTGTCTCTTTTTGTGTGCGGTTTTGCTCAGTGGATCCATCACCACCAACCGATGGCAGCGGATCTTCGGAACCGAAGGTCTTCGACTGCCTCTCGGTTTTCTCATGAGACTCGAGGCTCGTTGCTAAAGTCTTGCTGGATCAACGCGCTCTCGTCATTCTCGGATTTGCTCTCTCGAAGTCACCAAGTCAGTGAGCGAGTGTCTCCCAGCAATGACTTCTGCTCACCCATTGACCCCCGAGCCAATCGAGTACGCAGCGATCAAAACGCCTGACGACTTGCAGAGTCAATCACCAAATGGATCATCTTCGCCCTCATGGGCCGCCAAGCACTGGTACCTGGGCTCCGTGGCGCAGCTCGTCGCGTTCGGATCCTTCGCGCTCTACGTCGTCGCTTCAGTCATCTATCTGACGCCGTACTACTTCGTCCTGGACGAAAAGCTTTCTGTCTGGTGGGGCGTGCCCTCAAAAGCCGAACTCAAGGCGAACCCGAAGATGTCCAAGGGCCACGGCGAGATGACGCTGCCGACGTATCTCTTCTTGGGTCTCTTCGCGCCGCTGCTGCTCACTATGGTCACCGTTCCGTTCCTCCGAAGCTTCAACGTGCGGCGCATCACATCGTACTACCTACTCGAGGCCGCCATGGTGCTTCGTCGCAAGCCATTTGTGTTCGGCAAGCTGAGCTACTTTGGCTACGGCGAGCTGCTCTTCCTCGTCGTGTTCCTGCTGGGCGGCAACGTGCTCGTGTCCTGGTACCAGTACGACGCGTACATCGGGTACATCGTCGAGGCCGAGGAGGAGCTCACGTTCGAGGTGTATCTGAGCCAGATCGGCCTGCTGCTCGGGTACACGTGCGTGTGGAACATGGCGTTCCTGTTTCTGCCGGCGACGCGCAACTGCGTCTGGATGGAGCTCCTGGGCATCTCGTACGCAAACGGTATCAAGTACCACCGCTGGGCCGGCGTCATGGTCGTGCTCACAGGCGTGGGGCACACAATCCCATACTACTGGATGTGGACGCGCGAGCACCGCTGGCTCGCCGAGTCACTCCCGTGCTTCGACTGCGGGGTCGACAAGAAGTCGGACGGGCGCCACATCTGGTTCAACGTCTACGGCGAGCTCGCATTGTTGTGTTTTCTAGCGATCGCGGTCGGTTCGCTGCCGGTCGTGCGCCGCCGCATGTACGAGAGCTTCTACTACGTGCACCACCTCTTCATCCCCGGTGTGCTCTTCACGGTGCTCCACTGGGTTACGACCACATGGTTCATCTTCCCGTCGTTCCTCATCTACCTCATCGACCGCGCAGTCTCGAGCTCGAACGCCTTTTGGCCTGTGCAAGTCCAGGAGTTTTCGGCTACAGCCGACGGAATCATCAAGATCGTCATCGCTCGATCACCCCACGACGACGGAGGTTACAAGATCGGACAGTTTGTGTACCTGAATGTGCCTGCGATATCCAAGCTCCAGTGGCATCCGTTCACGATCGCATCGTCACCCAAGAGCAGCGCCGACTCGCTCACGATCCTGCTCAAGTCGCTCGGCGACTGGACTGCAGACCTGAAGCAGTACGCGGAGGACTGCACGAAGCAGAACACCCCGTTGATGCTGTATATGGACGGCTATTACGGCGAGTCTCTCGAGAAGTACACCTCGTACCCGACCGTGTGTCTAGTGGGCGGTGGTATCGGCGTGACGCCCATCCGCGCGATCCTGGAAGACATGGTAGCTACGCTCTCGCGTCATGAAGCACCAAGCCAGCGCGTACACTTTGTGTTCACGTTCCGCGAGCTCTCATTGCTCGAAGAGCTCCATCCCGTACTCTCCAAGCTGCGTGAGTTGGACCCGCAGGAGCACTTCTTCACGTACCGGTTCTACTTAACCCGCGTCCCAGTGGACAGCGCACTCGACCAGCCGATCGACTATGCTCGCATTCTGGGACGAAGCATCGACCAGGTAAACAAGAGTACTGGCGATGCTGATGCTACTACTGCTGGAGTGCCATTCGCTGAGCCGCTGCGCACACGCGGCTTCTACCCGGTGATGTACCTCGTGATCGTGTTCGTCGCGGTCTTCCTCGTGGCCTGGCTCGAGTACGGCAACGGCCGCATCATCAAGGGCGGCAAGAAGTCGCAGCTCTGGATGGTGCAGTACATCGTCGAGATCTTGGTGCTTTTCCTCTGCACGCTCGTTGTCTACGTCGTTGTCCTGGTCGAACGGCTCACGAAGCAAAAGCGCAGCAACAGCAGCGCTTTGACCGCTCGGGGGAAGGACGCAAGCAAGTTCCAGGACTTGACCGTTGCTAGTGATCTCTACACGCTACGAGATCTGTTAGCGACGTACGATGTCGCACTTGGGGGTCGTCCGGACATGGACGCCTTGATGCAAGAGGTCAGCAGCAGCCACGAGACTTTCGCATCGCAGAGCAATGAAGCGCGCAGACACCGCGTGATCGGCGTATTCATGTCTGGTCCTGAGGCGCTCAAAACGGCAACTGAGTACGCCATTGCCAAGATCGGCTCGCACTACTTCGATGTCCACGCAGAAGAGTTCGAGCTGTAGATAGTTGCAAGTCATATTAACCAGTTCGTGCTCCACTACAAAACGTCCTATCTCTCTTAAGACTACTTGCTTGACTTGACTTGACGAACTCTCACGCGCTCCTGCTGCCAGCACCGACTGCAGTCGCCGTTCGTCGCTTTCTCGCGGGGTAAATCCTCAACGAGCACATCGTGAGCGACTTCTTGGACTGCTACGTGGGCATGCTGCGCAACTCGTACAACAGAGTGCAGTAGGTCTGTCAAGTGCTCTTGCACCTTGTTGCTCATTGCAGCAGCGATAAGTTTGAGATGGTTGAGATGTTATATGAGTAGTGCCTCTGGCGTCACCACGCAGGCGATGGTCGAAGGTGCACGTCTGAGCAATCTAGAGGTGCTTGCTTGCATCGCAACGCACTTTGTCAACATCGTGTGGGCAGAGGAGCTCGGTGGTGCTTCGGCGTCGAACATCCGCCTACACGTGCCTGGCCGCCAAATTGGGGTGACGCGTCTAGCGAGTGCGATCAAGACGGCAGGACCACCTTAAGAGCATCAAGCGAATTGAGAGGCTCAGCGGAGAGGCTAGAATAGAGATCGCGCGACCAAACCTGCGGGTGAATACTACTTTTAGACGAAGTATGCTGAAACAACGGGATCTGCAATGCGCGCAGTACCTCCGTGGTTACAGCTTCGACAAAACTGCGATTCCAGATCAATGTGGCTGTAAGGGTCGGGCATGCGGGCGTCATTCGGTGGCTACACAAGAGCGCACTCGTGTTCCCTTTAAGTAAAGCCAAGGTCCCGACGGCGGGCGTCTCCATGTACTCCGACGGCTCCATGACACCTCGCCCAATGAGTGCGCAGCAGCGAATGGATATCTGAGGATCTCATGTGACTGTACACACGGGACAATGAAATCCACTACCCAAACATTGGATGCCGCAGATAAGCGCTGAGAGTCTGACGACGCCAAGTGGCTGCACGCGAACCACGGCGAAGGCTGCTCCGAGCTCGTGATGGACTCAGCCGGCTCCGTTAAAATGCTCCAGTAGGTGTACACAAGCCGCAATGAAGGCCGCACAAGCAAACCTGGAAGGAGTGCTATGCTGAAAGAAGACTTTGAGAGGTTGCTTGTTCTATCGTATGTGGTTTCGAGACCTTACGCCTTCGACGAGAATGAATTGGTTTCGTTTGTATTGTGTCTTCTTGCCCTTGGCTTGTTGTTCACAAGCAAAGCGGAGAGCAATGAGTTAGCATACACGGCGCCACCGCCTGCACCGTGGCCGAGCGTCTCGGCACCATCGAGGATACAAAGCGACGTTCGACCTCGAAATGTACTCGTTCACACACTGCAGGCTCACGAGTGAGCTCATCGCGGCTGCTCCGAGAGACGTGAAAGTTCGCGTGGCCGCAGACCTCACCATGCGCAATGCAATGTGCTCGCATCTGAAGGAGCTGATGCTTTCTGACATTGCAGTCTTCATACACGAGGCTGCGAGCCACATGCATCCCGAGAAGGCAGCGATCGTGGACAAGAGCACCTTGGTGTTTGGGAACGTCAACTGGACTGAGTACGCGCTTGCGTCGGTCGGCCGGTCACATGTACATCCACAAGGTTCGGAGAGCTCATCTGGTGAAGACGGATTTCGAGGGATATTTCGGTACCTGCGTTCCGTTGGCGTTCGAGCATGTCGAGGGTTCCGTTCCCTGTGAGGCGTGTGCGGAGCGCCTGAAAGCTGTGAAGCAACTCGCCGAAGCCAAGCTAGCGCTCGCCAGAACCAAGACTGAGGCGCCACCCGCCAACCACATAATTGTCGATCTGAACCGAAATAAAAATTTGTTTATAAAAAGTGATTTTTTCACTCATGCTTTTTGTGGCTGTTTTTGCTCCAAAAAGCTTTTTGTAGCCTCCTTGTGTCTGTGTTTATTGGCTGCTTTGCATCATATAAAGTATGACAGTGAAACCAGTGAGCTCAGGTGCGCATGTGCTGCATTTGACTATGAATGTTTGCGGCTTTCTGTACTAACACTCTAAGTACACACTTCTATATCTCGTACCTTGGTTTGGTATCTCGTACCGCTCGTGAGGCCCTCAGTCGCGCTTATCACAGCGGTTGAAGAAAATGTAAACCTTTCCTGGGGCTTTTCGGCTGCTTATGCTGCTCCTCATACAATTCGATCTCCGTATCCTGGATCTAGTAAGCCTTCTAGACTTGAGATATTGGGTATTGTGATGTTACAGTTTGCGCTCACCAGCGTCTTCTCAGCACACGCACGATTGAGCATGAATGAGCATGAATGAGCATGGATTAGTCTGCCAACATTGGTGGACATTCTAAGTTTCATCTGTTCAGAAAAGCTCGTTTTATGTATGAAAAAATCGCTTTTTTTACACCCAGCCTTTTTGGTGTATCGGCAGATTGTTTTGTGTGAGACTTTATTGGCTGCTTTGCATAATATTAAGTAAGGCAGATATTTTATGGAGAATGCGATGTGTTTAGACTATGACTAGTTACAAAGTATCATGTTTGTCGGAGTGATTAGAAAGGATCCTCACCTAGAAAGAGAAAGAAGTTTCGGCAGCGCTTGTTTAGACACACTCGTCAATCTCCAGCAGCTCCAACGAGGCGAACAGCATCAAGCAGGAAGAGGAAGCGAGCGAGCGCCATGGTGAAGAAAGTTGGTACGTGACTGGTGCCCCCTTCTATTGTATATCTATCCCCTCGTGTGCTGTGGTGTGCTGGGTGTGTGCATAGTGCGTTGCTCCCCTGCCGCCTGCGTGTGCAGCGTAGCGCTGGTGACGTGAGCTGACGAGATCTTTTTTCTTCTGCGCTTCGTTCTGCAGGCAAGTACGAGATCGGTAAGACCCTGGGCGAGGGCACGTTCGGAAAGTGAGTGTGCTGTTGCTGTGGTTCATACGTGCGAGCTGGCATGTGCAAGGGGGACTGTTTGTCTGATGGCATGTGGTGTGATGTTTTAGGGTCAAGTATGCAATCAACACGGAGACGGACGAGCGCGTGGCCATCAAGGTGCTGGACAAGGAGAAGATCCAGAAGCAGAACATGGGTGCGCAGATCAAGAAGGAGATCTCGATCATGAAGATGGTGCGCCACCGCCACGTGGTCGTGCTGCGCGAGGTGCTTGCGAGTCGCACCAAGGTGCGTTTGCGTTTTACCATTGCATGGCATTCTTTCCTTGGTTGTGTACGACACACTAATGGCTCACATGGCACTTACTGTATGATTGCAGATCTTCATTGTGCTGGAGCTTATCACAGGCGGTGAACTCTTCGACAAGATCGTGAGCGAAGGAAGGTCCGTCCCTTTGCAGCCATGTTGGTATTATCGAGACTGGTGTTGATGGCTGAATGTCACTTTCTCACACACACACACGCTTCCCCACTTGCTCGTCCCACATCCACTCACAGATTCAGCGAAGACACGGCGCGGTTCTACTTCCGGCAGTTGGTGGATGGCGTGCAGTACTGCCACGAGAACGGCGTGTGCCACCGCGACCTCAAGCCGGAGAACCTGCTCCTGGACGAGAACGGCGACCTAAAGATCTCGGACTTTGGGCTCTCGGCGCTCTACGAAGGCGGCGGCCCGGACGGCGCCGAGAGCTCGCGCGCATCGTTGCTGCACACGACGTGCGGCACACCAAACTACGTGGCGCCCGAGGTGCTGGCCGACAAGGGCTATGACGGCCGCGCGGCTGACGTCTGGTCTATCGGTGTGATCCTGTACGTGCTGCTCGCGGGCTTCTTGCCTTTCGACGAGCCCACGATGTCGGCGCTCTTCCGCAAGATCCAGAAGGCCGAGTTCTCGTACCCGAGCTGGTTCACGCCGCGCGTCAAGGCGCTACTCAACCGCATCCTCGTGCCGGACCCGGAGACGCGCATCACGCTCAACGACATCGCGGCGGACGACTGGGTCGTGAACGCCGACGGCGGGCTGCCAAACGTGGCGCCGCCAGTTGTCGCGATATCCCCCGTGGTCGAGGCTGCGGCGTCGTCGGCGGATGCGCACAGCGCCCACATCGCTAATGCCAACGCTAACGCAGCGTTCAAGCTCAAGCCGAGCCAGGCCGACCTGGACGCGGCGATCCTGGAGCACCAGGACGAGGTGAACTCGGCCGCCAAGAAGAACAAGGCCGATGGTGGCCTCAAAGTCATGAACGCCTTCGACTTGATCAACATGTGCGGCGGCATGGCGCTTAACCGCATGTTCCAGAGCAATGACGAGAAGCGCGTGAAGCGCTCGACGCAGTTCACTTCGACGATCCCAGCGGCGAGCATCCTGGCGCGCCTCACGAGCTATCTGGAGGCGGCCAACTGCGAGATCAGCGTGGAGGGCGCGTCGAAGGTGAAGGCCGTGCTGCAGACTCCCAAGGGCGCTGTGGGTCTCGTTATCCACATCTACATGCTCGCCGACTCGCTGCACCTCGTGGAAGTGCGTCGCGGCAAGGGTGACATCTTCGAGTACCACAAGTTTTACACGCAGCTCAACGAGCAGATGAAGGACCTCATCACGTCCACGCAGGCGTAGGTCAGCTACAGGTAAGCGAGCGTAAGCCAGCCATCTCGCGTAGGTATGGTGGTCCAAGGCAAGACCAGCAGCGGAGCTTTATCAGCCAGCCATTGCGCAGAGAACGTAAATATCTTTTGATAGTACATCGCTTTGTTTCTTTTTCGTGGTTGTTATCATCCGCTTGCCCACTCTTTCGTCTCGATGCTTGCTCTGTCTGAATATTATGGTAAGCCATCAAGTATAAATCAAAGCAACCCCACAACACATTTCCTTAGACCGTGACCGGCTGCTGCTTGTCGCGAGACGCCGTAGCGCTGCTGAGCGCGAGGCCGCCAAGCGTGCTCATAAGTGACGAGCCCGCAGACGCACTGAGCGCACCGAGCGCGCCCTGCGACATGAGCGAGTGCATCTTCTGGCGCGCGTCCTTCTTGCACTTGGTGTAGCCGATGATGTTGGCCGCACTGAGCATGAGCGCGATGGCCACAATGAGTGCCCACTGGATGTTGAACTTGAGCACCGCGACGATAAAGAGCAGCGCCCAGAGCGCCGGCGTGCCGTAGAGCCCCGTCCAAAACACTTGCGAGTCCAGCGCGTCGATCTCCGTCATGTCCTCATGCGACTCGAAGATCCATTCGCTCGTGCCGTCGTCGTTGATGCGATTCCACCACCGGAGACCTACAAGCAGGCGGCCCGTCACGTTCTGTGCAGGCAAATGGCGAGCAGGGCACTATGAGTATGGTGGATATGTGCATGACAAGCGCAGAATTGGAATTATCGGATACCTTGACGGTCCAGAAGTCGAACGCCAGGAGCAGGATACAGACGACAAAGATGAACACATAGCTACTGAAGACCACGCTGCCGAAGAGGTACGTGAACAGCGCTAGCCCCTGCATATATGGATCAAGATACAGCATATAAAGCGTTGGTCAGCCATCACACCTAATAGCAGCAGATAGACGTAGTAGTAGTAGCCCCCACACTCACCTTGAAGAGGAGGTGGAAGAACGCCGCGACAGGATGCTTGGCGTTCGACACCGTGTTGCGCATCGATGACAGCCTGCAGATACACGCACACACACATACGCGCGCATATGGATGCACACAGTGCATGGCATGCACAGTGAGTTTCCCTTATCGTGTATCCAGAGTCTCCTCGCAGCGCCAGCAACATCATGAAACAGTGAATAGCAGGCGCATTCTACTCACAGCGCTTCCGCATCCTCCTTCTTGGAGCTCTTGCCGCCGGGCGGCTTGAGGTTCGTTGCAGGTGCGTTGTCCGCTGCGCCGGACTCGACCGTGATGAACTCCAGGTCGTTCGCTTTGCTCTCCTCGCTCATCATCGTTGCTCGAGGGGTGCTGTAGATCGGCTGTGGTGGGGCGGGGTGTCGTCACGAGAGCTCAGCTTTTCTTGGTCGTCTCTTGGCCGCCGCGTCGCTTTTCTTTTGATGCTGCAGCTTGAGCTGAGCAACTCGATTGCATTCTATAGGAAGAGCAGAATGTTGAGCGAATACAAAAAAAGTATTTTCTTTTTGCTGGTATACTGCAAGCAAAAGGAGACCCATCCCGTTTTATGTACTATTATGTCTTGGACACCTCACTTGTTGTTTGTATGGTGCGGTCGTCTCATGTCTCGGAGACGACAGCATCATACAAAATCAATGGCCCGTCCTGTCGAAAAATACCACCAAGCGTTTTTAAACTCAAATCCATGCTCCTCATTTCGCAATGCAGCTCTGTAGGCCGCTCTCCAGTCGCTCCTTGTCGAGATGCAGTCCAATGAACACGATTCGAGAGCAGTGCGCTTCTTCGTTAGTAGCAGTGTTTGTGCCTTGAGCTTCAGCTTCTTGAGCCCAGGGCTCGTCGGACGCGTACACCTCGAAGAGCTCGTGCACAGCCTGAAGGATGAACTTGTTGGGCTCGTTCGCGATCGCCAGCACGCCCTTCATGCGGAAGAGCTTCTGCTTTTTGTGGGCAGAGTGTTGTTGCTGCTGATGTTGCTGCGTGGCGGCGCTGCTATCGATAGTGCTACCATCAGCCTCCTCCTCGTCTTGGTACCAGAGTAGCTCGCCGAGCCAGCGCTCGAGCTTGACCATATCCAACGCGCCTCGGTCCACTGTGACGCATGTCGTCTGGATGCCGCCCGTATGCGTGTGGTCTCCATGGTCGTGATCTCCATGCTGCTGCTGCCTCTGTGCTGTCAGGAGCTTCTCGACTTCGTCTGCACGCTGTGTGGTGAAGCTCTTGATGTCCAAGATGTCCTCGAGGCGGATCTCGGCGCGCTGCGTCCACGTGACGCTCGCGATCGCGTTCACACTGCCCACACGCGCCTCAATCGTCTCTTCCTGCTGCTTGGAAGTCACGAGATCGCGCTTGTTGAGTAAGATTCGGTCGGCGTAGGCCAGTTGGGACGCGGCCTCGAGCTGCGTGTCTGGGTGGTCCAGGTGAAAACCAATGCGCGGTGCGTCCACGAGCGTGACGATGCCGTCCAGGTAGATGCGGCCCTCGAGCTCGTCGTCAACCCAGAAAACGGACGCGACCTTGCCTGGGTTGGCCATGCCCGTCGTCTCCACAAGGATGTAGTCAAAGCGGTCGCGGCGTTCGAGCAGCTTCTCGAGCGTGTTGACGAGGTCGTCGCGCACGGAGCAACAGACGCAGCCGTTGCTGAGCTCGTAGAAGTCGTCAAATACTTGACCGTTGCCACCGTCCTTAGCGATGAGGTTCTCCACGCCGATCTCCTCGCCGAACTCGTTCTCAATCACGGCGATGCGCTTGCCGTGGTCAGCCGTGAGGATGTAGTTGAGCAGCGTCGTCTTGCCAGCACCCAGAAAGCCCGAGATGATCGTCACGGGCACCGGCTTGAGCGCAGGCGCAGGTGCATCGGCGGATGATGTAGGACTAGCAGATGCGAGTGGTAGCGCTAGAGATGGCGTTGCTGCTGCGTCTGGCGCTGCGAGCTCCAGCGGCGCAAGCTCCGGTGCTTCATCGTCGCTCTCGTATCCGCTCATATTGATGGATTCGATGAGGGGGCTGCTTGGGAAATGAAGATGGCAAAGGTGTAGTACTGTACTGTACTTGAGTGTATGTTGCGCGAATGTAGAGAAAGACCACTCCATTTTGTTAACGGTTGAGAGTAATTTTCTTTTCTAGTATTTCACTTGGTTTTGTTATGTGAGTGGTAGAAAGTAAGTCATATTGAAAATTGGTTCGCTAAAAAAGGAGACATGCTCCTGCTCCATGCTTCACAGCTAGCTCCAGCAGTATCTCTGGATCGAATCACGAACGCTCATTGCAGAGCTGGCTGCGGAAAGAATTCACAAAACAACAAACTCATGATCCATTCGTTCAAAAAAAATGTACCGACCGCGCTATTCTCGTTGCACATGCACCCAATGTCGCTCTTCGAAAGGCTCTCGCTACAGCTCACGCGGTTTTCGCCTTCGCGGCTTTCGCCTTCGCGACTTCTGGTTCCGAGCTCACTTCCTTGTCACCTGATCCCTGGATGAGACGAAGCAACCCGCCGAGCACCAGAAGCACCGTCATGAGCGCAATCAGGAACCACTTGGTGCGTGTGAACACGGAGATCGCAAACTCCATGCGCTCGTAGCGCTGCGGGAACTTGAGCAGCAAGAAGTACATACTGACATTCTCAAGCATGTCGGCGAGCGCGCCGAGCGCTGGCACGAGCCACACGCGGCTGTTGTGCGACCATACCCTCGTGAGCGAGCCCGAGAGGAACATCGAATAGATCACTGGGAACAGGAAGAGGTCAAAGTTGTAGAAGTCCAGGTACATGGCGCGCCCAGCGGGCCCCATGCACTCCAAGTGCGGGTGGATCGCGGCCGATCGCAGCAGTAGCTGACCGTCCAGGATCGCGTTGCACTTCTCCGGCAGCTCGCGCACGAACTTGCGTTCCAGCTCCGAGAGCAGCAGCAGCGACGGCAGCAGTGCGCCGATTGACGCGGCGAAGAGCAGCTTCTCCATTTGGTAGCGTAGGTGGTGGCGATGGTGTGTTGTTGCAGCGGTTGACTGTGGATTTGATTGTGAGACCCTGCTGGCTGGAATGGCGGTAATGTTTTGGGAGCTCAGTTCTCAGAGTGAACAGCCAACGCGACGGTATCATTTCGTGCGTTGAATTGCAGTCAACCCAATGGCCTGATCCTGTTGGTCGTCAGCATTTCGCTGAAAAGCATCGCAATTCATCTTTGAATTGATGACGCATCGTCGTCATTTGGCGTCGAAACGACAAAATGAATTGACGAGAGCGATTCGTCCACACTGGCAGAAAAGCTACCTATACAGTTATAATATATTATACTAAAAATAAGTCAACAATAGAATTAGTGTGTTCTGCCGTTTTGATACCCACATGCAGCGGTCGATAAGATGCCAAAAGAACTCTTCGCGTCACTTTGACCATTGCTCTTCGGACTTCTCTCGCGCTCGCTCGCCAGGTCGCTCATCACTTGCTGCTGCTACTGCTACTGCACGTCCGCCAGCCACCGCCGCATTCGTTGTAGCTCTGCACCTCCCCTTTCGATCCCCATTCTCCGATCTACCGCCTCTACTCAGCACCAGCGGTACTCAGCACATACAAGCACCCATGTCATCCATTCCTGCTGACGCCCCGCCCGTACAGCTCACAAACCTTAACTTCGCCTTCGCTAAGGTTACGATCGGAGGGTACCTGATCAACAAGCTGCAGTACGACGCCAGCGGCAATGCGATCATCGACCCGGTTGAGGACGACCGCGTGCTCAAGAACATGCACCTGACGATCCAGCCGGGCAAGCGCGTGCTCGTCGTGGGTGGCAACGGCGCCGGCAAGAGCACGCTGCTGGGTGTGCTCGCGGGTAAGCACCTGACTGCAGATGACACGTCGTTGATCTTCGGTCGCGATAGCTTCCGCGACACGATTCTGAACCAGATGCGCGCGTTCGTGAGCGCTGACTGGGGTCATCGCGCTGTCGCGTTCGCCGCGCATGCCATGGCGTACTCGGCCGACATGGGCATCGACGAGATGATGGTGAAGCTCCAGGCCGAGTACCCGGACCGTCGCGACTACCTACTCAAGGTGCTGCGCATTGACCCAAAGTGGCGCCTGCACCGCCTGTCGGACGGCCAGCGCCGCCGCGTGCAGCTCTTCCTAGCGCTCATCCGCCCGTCGAAGCTCATCATTCTGGACGAAGTGCTGGGCATGCTTGACATCATCTCGCGTGAGAACGTGCTCGCATTTCTGAAGGAGGAGACCGAAAAACGCGGCGCGACCGTGCTGCTGGCCACGCACATCTTCGACGGCACGGACCAGTGGGCCTCGGACGTACTCTACATCCGCCGCGGCACCGTGGGCTTCTACGGACCGATCCAGGAGTGCACGCAGCGCAACGGCCAGCAAATCCCGATGTTTAAGGCTGTCGAGTGCTGGTTGCGTGAGGAGCTGGAGGAGGACGACCGCATCGAGCGCGAGGCCGGACTCGCGGCCAACGGCGGCAAGTTCGACCTCTCGAACGCGCAGAACCGTGCCGGCGGGTACGCTTCGGGACGTCTCGGAGGCGTCGACCTCGATTCGCTGTAGAGCATCGCGATTGTGAGAAGTTTCTAGACACTCCTGCGCACTCGTTACTATTAGAAAGAGAAGGCACGAGACCGTCAGAGTTTGAGATCCCGATAAATCTATACCGTATCAACAAGAAGGCCGTGACGTCGCACGCAAGTTTCCCTCAGTCACTCTGAGTTGGTGAGTCGTGTAGCTTGTCTGGCAGCCTTTTGCAAAGCAGCAGGCTGCGATTACAGCAACAGTCGTGCAGGGCGTGGTCCAATGTCAGGCGCTGAGACGAGCACTTCGAAGTCCTCATCTCTTGCAAGCATTCCGCTACATTTATAACCCACGCTAGGCTGCTGGGTTTTTCGGTGCGAGTATGTGCCTAACAGTAATCAGTAGACCTGCTCGGCTTTTCAGATTCCCCGGCCGCCCTCCTGTTGGCTTACGTTGCGATGCGATCACCCGATGTAATCACGCTCAACCCTGGCGGACATGTTTACTTACACCCAGGAGGTTTCTCTCGCATTCGGTTGGCACTTCACTTCGCTGGCTGGACGACGAGGATCCTAACAAACGAAGCAAGAGCTCCAAGCATTCGACGAGCCCGTCTCGAGGGTAAGCTTGGAACTCGTTCCCCAACTCACCTCTTCATCACCAAGAGCCAACCCAAGCCAACTCACCAATACTCCAGCAACCTCCAGTCCTCTCCTCTCAAGATGTCTGCTGCCACCACCTCCGCTCCTCGCACCATCAACGCCCTCGCGGCATTCGAGTCCTGCGGCCACATCAAGCCGTGGCAGTTCCAGTCGCGGCCGCTAGGATCCGACGACGTCGAGGTCAAGATCCCCCACTCCGGCATCTGTAGCACGGACGTGCACATGATCAACAGCGGCTGGGGCCCGCCCGAGTACCCGTGTGTGGTCGGCCACGAGATTGTTGGCGAAGTGACGCTTGTGGGATCTGAGGTGACCCATCTTGCGATCGGCGACCGTGTAGGCGTCGGCGCCTAGGTGTTCGTGTGCCTGAACAAGGACAAGAGCCGCCCTCACTGCGTCGAGTGTGCTGAAGGCGCACACTATGGACATACGCATCCAAGTACGACGGCGGCGAGGTGGCCCACGGTGGGTACGCCGACTACATCCGCCTACTGTCGCACTACGCGTTCAAGATTCCGGACGTGATCCCGTTCGATGCTGCGGCCCCGTTGCTCTGCGTTGACATCATAGTCTTCACGCCTCTTAAGCAGGGCGGCATCAAGGCCGGTGACCACGTGGGTGTCATGGGCATCAGCGGCCTGGGCCACTTGGTGATCCAGTTCATCAACGCCATGGATGCTATCCCCGTAGCTTTCTCACGCTCGGTCAACAGGGAGAAGGACATCCGCTCTCTCGGTGCCAAGGAGTTCTTCAACCTGAGTGACCTGGAACACACTAAGCAAGCCGCGGCGTCCATCAACATGCTGCTCATCACGACCGACGCGGCCAACATGCCGTACAACCTGTACTTGAGTCTGCTCGAGCCACGCGGCACGTGCGTGATGCTCGCCGTGCCTGATAACGAGGTCAAGTACTTGCCGTTCTTCCTTATCAACCGCGGCATCAAGTTCATCGGCAGCGGCATCGGCTCCATCGTGGACATCAAGGACATGCTGTCGCTCGCGGCTGAGAAGAACGTGCGGCCGATCCAGAAGATGCCGATGTCGCAGGCGAACGAGGAGCTGCAGATGGTGCGCGACGGCACGGTGCGCTACCGCGTTGTGCTCGAAAACTGAGTTGATTCCTTGATGCTTCCTTTACCGTGGCTCCACATAGTCAGCAGCTACCCAGTAGTGAGTTCATGATGGTATCATTTCAAGGCTGACACATTCCAAGTAGATCATTTGCACATTTCACCTATTGCGTCGCCTGACTCCACTCATCTGGTAGCGTGCCTTTGCCCAGCGACGCGAGCGTGCGCAGTCGGATGAACCCGAGCAGCACCTGGCGGAAGATCTTCCACGTCTCGTTGACCATCACGGTGCCCGAGTGCATGTCGTCCACGAGCGAGAGTGCCTCGTCGCCGCTCACATTGATGCTACTGCGCTTACTGGAACTGAGTTCACGACTTTGCGTGCGATCCTTCTCAAATAAGTCCTCCAGGCGCTCCAGCCGCTCGATGAACAATAGGTATACTGCCTCGTGCTGCGCCACATCTTGGCTCGAGAGGCGGTCCGCAGAAGTTGAGGAACTGAGGTACAGTAACTCGCGCGTCGAGCCGCGGTTCTCAGATGAGACCGCCGACGACCTTCGCGAGAAGGACTCAGCCTGAATGTCGCTGCTCTTCCCAATGTGCCGCAGCTCCTCCAGCATCTGCTTGCACTGCTCTCGGTAGCCTCCCCAGGAGCTCACGAGGAACTCGTAGCTCTGCAACGGATTTGGAGCCATCCTGAATGGCTCCGCTGCGTTGTTCTCGAAGCTTTTCAACTCTATGAGCGGCTCGCGTGCCAGCACTGGGAAGCAGGCAGCTGCTAGGCGATCGCTAATGTGTTCCTCCGTCGAACTCTGCTGAATTTTATGCGAGCTGCCAGAGGCTGTCGATTTCTTCTCTGTGTGACGCTTCTCGGTTGAGCAAAAGCGGCGAAAGATCACGCACAAGTCGTCGTTCAGATATGACACGTCCGACCTCTCAAGCACGTTTGCAATCGCGTCGATCTGCATAAACGACTCAAAGTGCAGCATCTCGTCCTCCAGCGTGCAGCACACCATCTTGACCTCGTTCATGCGCTGCACGATGTACCGCTTCCATTCCGTCAGAGCCAGTAGAAGAAACGCTCCTGCTTCAATCGCCCCACTTGGACGCTGCGTTTTGAGATCTGTGGTGGAGGACGATCGTAGCGTTATCTCTATCCCGTCTTTTGTGTTATTTCTCTCCTCCGCAGCTTCTTCGACACGCGCCCGCAGCCGCTGCGTCTGTTCGGTGCTCAATTTTCTGAACGCGCCAAGCAATATGTCCTCTGCAGTCTCGATAGGGATCCAATCTGGTGGCTCGATTGTTGCGCTGGCTTCACTACCAAGACCAGTCTCAACTTCGCCTGCATCGCTTGCCACGCTGTATATGATCGACGATGGGTTGATAATTCGGAAGTTGTGCAAGCCGCAACGAAAGATGCCGTGAAGGAACGCCAGCGCTTCGTTCTGTCCGAGCAGGCGGTCGTCCGGTGCCGCGTTGCTCATGCTGCAGAGTGCGCTAAAGAGCATCACCATGGCATTTGTCTTGACGTACGCTCGGCAGTTGACAAACACGTCGTGGATGAGCTTCTCGGCCTCCCAGCGGGTGCCGACCTTGCCCAGGAAGAAGTCGTAAATGAGCTCCATCAAGATTGGCTTCGGTGCTGGTCCGATGCCTCCATTCATCGTACTTGAGCTAGATGTAGTTGACGAAGACGTCCTGTGAAAGGCGCTGCTTGTCATGCTCAGCTCCATGAGAAGCACTGAGTACCGCTCCGGTCGCATCGACTGTCTCAAGACAGCCGAGATGACGTAGAGCAGCCAGCTTAAAGGACGCTTCGCAACCCGCGCGTGGTAGTCGCACTCCTTCTTCGCATAGTGATGGTGCAGCAATGGGCGCATCACGAGCGGCGCACCTTGATCACGCATCAGGTGCTCGCGGAACGCCGTCTGCATGCGCTTGACGCAGAGTTTCTGCTTGACCGTGTCGATGAGGATCTCAGCGCTGCTCTTGTCTCGCAATCGAACGCATTCCAGGAGCGCGTTCAGAGCCTTTTCCATGCTGAAAATATTCTTCGAGTGCATCAAACAACCTGTGATTTCATGCTTGACGAGCTTCGTGAGCAGCAAGCTGTCGACGAGGCAGTGAAATGATGTTAGCAACCGCACCCCATCGGAGGATGCGCCTTCACTGTCGTCCAAGCGCGAAGAGATCTCATACGCCAGGTAGTCAGCCATGCTGCGCGTCCATAGCGGCAGTGCCTCGATGCTTGATGCCAGCTCGCCACGAAGAATCGCGAAGAACTTCTCAACTATGTACGTCGCTCGCGAACTGGTGGACAGCGCGACAGTGGTCGGCAAGTACTGACTGTCAGAGAGGCGAGGAATCCCAGCTGCGGGGCTCTCCAGGCGCATGCAGCTCGAGAAAAACTGCGCCGACTCGGCAACGTCCATAAATGCGTCGAAGTTTACTGCGCCGTTGCCCTTCACGTACGCATTTCGGAACAGATTTGCGACCATAAACGACGGGATCTCGTCATTCAGAGTGCGGATCATGATGCGGAACTGCTCCATGTCCATCGTCGCCGCGTTGATTCCTCCCAGAGTTATCGCTGACTGTCGGCTCTCAACTCCTGACGCTCTAACGACGGACGTCATTGCGCCAGTGGCAGTTTGGAACATCAGCCGGATCGCTGCTCGTCGATGCGCTTGCTCCTCCTTGTATTCGAGCATCATGAGCTCCACCCACAGATTTGCGTCGACGAATTGCATGGGAGCCGCATCTTCGTCGTCATCCTCGCCGTCGTGCGCTTTTGAGGAATCTGTCGCCGACTGGGCTTTCCTCCCGTGTGTCTTCTTCTTCTTCGGATGGCGCGACCGATCTGGTGGGAGGAACACGATGGGTTTCTCTTCTTCAGGGATGTTGTTGACCACGTAGTTCATGATCTTCTTGTTCAGTGCAGTCCGTTCGGTTTCTGTTGCCTTCGACAACACCACACCTGTTGCCAATGAAGCGTGGTACGGAGAGATCCAAATGGTCTTGGGCACTCGCTTCGTAATCGGTCCGTTCGTAGCAGCTGACCCCAGCATCTCGTACTGTTCAGAGAATTTAACGTACGAGGTGCAGTCGCGCAATGGACCCCAGTTCAGCCTTCCCCCGATCAAGATGTCGAGTACGCGATAGCAGTAGAGCATGAACACGAGCTCGTCTTCGCCGTACTTCTCATCGAGCAAGGAAAGAAAGAGCTTTGCCTCCAAGTACCCTTCTTGGACCAAGGCTTTCACGCCGTAATAAAGACACCAGCGGTCTTCGTCCGCCTGCATCTGCTGCTGCTCGGACGAGAGGATTGAGCGTAGGAGCGGCGCCGACGAGTCGCTCTTGCCACTTGGTTCAACATCCGCAGCGTCAAAGTCGTCTTGGTTCTTTTCATCCCGGATCGAGCGCCAGAGCGAGAACCACGAGTAGACAAACTCGGGCATCCGGATGCGCAGCGAGAAGATTCCTCCATTGCGTTTGCACATGGCGTCGTCGATTTGCTTGGCAAATACAATGGAGCGCATGCAGCTGAGCGTCCAAGCCATCTCCTTGTGCGGCCGGCGTCCTCGAAGGTTTGGCAGCAAGATGCGAAAGTACAGGCATTGGACGCGTCGCTTTCGCACCTCTTGCACTTTCTTGTTGTCTGAGCTACTCGCTTCGATGGAGTCGGCGTTGAAATTCCCACCAGCTTGCGAAGACAAGTCGGGAGGCTGGTCGACCATTTTACCCTGAATGGACATGTCTTTCATGTCCTGTTTGCACCGCACGCAGACTCCACCAGAGCTGTGTCGCCTCGAGTCACTCAATACAGCAGAGCTCCCATCTGGATCGTGATTCGATGAAGCTGCTGGTGCTGGGGAATCCGATTCCCGCAAATCGTCTTCCTCGTCGTCAGCTTCATCCTGCGCACGCTTGCGTCGCTCTTCCTCTTGCGCTGCTTGTAATTCTTGAGCTGCGATCATATCACTTTGCTGTTGCATCAGGTTCGCGATCGTGTCATCCTTTGCAGCGAGGATGACGTTCATGTTGGTCGCATTCTCCTTGAGTGTCTCAAGCTCCTGTTCCGCGGCTTCTTTCGCTGCTGTCAAAATTTGACTCTCTTGGATCAACGGACGTAGGCGCTCGACCTCTTCACGACACAGCTCATACTTTTTCTCGAGCTTGTTGTAGTTCTCGCGGAGCTCGACGGCCTTAACTTTCTCCGTGTCTTCGCGCATTTGGCGAAAAATGGTGTTGAGCGTCTTCATCGTGTCGCCCATCTTGGTCATCTGCTCCTTTGACTCCGTCACTTTCTTCTCCATCTCTTCTTTGCGCGCTTCAAAGCCCACGCTCAGCCGTCTGATCTCGGCCTCGTACTGCTCCTTCATCTCGTCCGTATCTCGCTGATGATTCTCACTTGCCCGCAAGATCTCCTGTCGCATTTTCTCCGACTCCTTTAGTGCTAGCTTGAGTTCTCTCGAGCGCGAACAGTACAAGTGTTCGAGTTGATAGAAGGCTTGTGCATACTGAATCCGAGCTTTCCGGAGCAAAACGCCTTGCTCCAAAAATGACACCATGAGCATCGCCTCAAGCTCGCCCAGGATGATATCCGACCACTTCTGCTCAAAGAAAAGCTTCACGAGCACTTTTTGATCTTCAGTGCTCTTGTCGACGCCGCTAGGAAGCGACTCGCTGGAGCATGGGGATGACGAAGAGTATTTCTGAACGACGCGAGCCTCGATGGACAAGAAATCGCGGTCGATCATCGCCATCTTCTCGTTGCAGGCAACGTCCCACTTGTTCTTCTTGTTCACGAACTGGATCGCAGTCTCGAAGCACTTCTCAAGGTCTAACATGTCCACTCGACGCGATGGTCGCTCGACACCAGTGATGCTACTACCTCCGACACCTCCAGAACTGTTGTTACCTTTCGAGCGCTCCTCAGATCCGGGCAGAAAGTGCCACGTCTTGTTGCGACTCTGCGCAGCGTGGCAGCAGCTCTCGGCCATCTTCTCGATGGTGTAGAAATGCGACACTGTATCATATTCGTCATCGTGCTGCTGGTTCATACTCGTACCCAGAGCTTTCCTTGTATCATCGCTGGAGGCTGGGAGAGTTCCAAGGGAGTGGGAGCCACCAATTTCCATCTTGGGGAGCAGTTTCTTTGAGCGCTTGGTTAGATCGGAGGTGCTGTGATTCGGCTGAGCGGACGATCTTGATTTTAGATGTGGCTGCTGCTGCTCCAGGAACGATGCGGATCGAAACAGAGAGCTCTGATGCAATGGCTCCGTGCCTTTCTGGTCGAGGATGAACTTCCGCACATCGAATTCACCTTCCGTTGCCTGTAGGCGACTCGCGCTCGCGGCGCCTGCCGTCGATGACTTGCGTGAGGCTTGTGCTCTGTCGCGACTCTGGGTCGTGTCGAGATGGAGTGTCGTGCTGCCCATGGTCGTGAATGGACGCGATGCTGCAGCGAGCTCATCCGTCTTGATCTTGATCGTCCCCTCCATGGGCGATGACGGCGTTGAGACTCGATGTGAAGCCCGGCGGCTAGCGTTCATGAACAGTGGATCGCTTCGATGGTGCCCGAACAGACGCAATCCGTTTCTCTTCAGACAGAAACACAGTGCTCAAAACCACTGTGTACGCAAAACCGTGGCAGCAAATATCAAGGATCTATCTACAACATCGATTCTGCTGTCATGTATTGTGCAGTGTATCTTGGTTCATCTTTCCAAACCTGTTTATATTCTTCATGTGCTTTGCTCTCTCTCTCTCTCTCGTGCAAATGTCTTCGGTTGCCGATGTGGCGTCCTTGAAGACACGTGCAACCTTGGTGTTACTTCTTGATTACACCTGGATGTATGTCAGACTCCTCAGCTCTAGACCGGCAAGTTAGACCTCAGAGTCGATCAAGATCCACTTGATACGGCGGAAGCACTTTCGCACGATCTCCTCCAGCTCACCGTAGCGTCCACTGTACATCAGCAAGTTGTGCATGAGACGCAGACGGTCGCCGACGTGACGCAAGCGCTTCTTGATGAGATTCAGCTGGGCAGTGCCCAGACCGGAAGGGATAAGGTTGTCAACTACTGTGCGGAAGACGTAGCCGTCGAGTGGCTCCAGAAGCGCCACGCGCAAACGCAATTCTTCTGGGCAGTCCTCGCCGAGCTGGTCCAGCTTTTCTTGGTAGGTTTCGAGAATGGCAGAGACCTTGTCCCAGGCAGCCTCCTGACCGGGAAGTGGAGCAAGCTTCGAGGCATGAGCGTATTCTTCGTGGTACTTCTCACGACCGACGACGCGAAGCAGCATGTTGAATAGCGCAAGTTGGAGCGCAATCTGCTCACCAGGCTTGTGGTGGAACTCCTTCAGCAAACCGTCAAGGATCCAAAAGATGCCCAACGCTTCAGCAGGATCGTCGCGACACTCCCAAACGAGCTTCGCAACAGGACGGTCGACAGCCAGCTTGAAATCTGACGTCATCAGACCAAAGTGGTCCATCCATCTGATCGACTTACTCAGATACGTCGCCTGCTTCTTTGGCGAAGACGGAGCAACCGCGGTGCTTGCGTCACCAGCCATGAAGTCGATGAGTGGGTGCGACACAATTCTCTCCATCGTCTCCGTGTCGATGTTGGTTGACAGAAGACGCTGCAGAGCGATCGTTGGGTACAACGACTTCTTGCCGGTGACATCTGGAAGGAGACCACGCATGAGGAACTGGATGCGAGACCAAGCCAGTCCAGCGAAGACGAGGTTGCCCTGACGGTCAAGACCACGACGGCCGGCACGACCAGCCATCTGCTGAACCATGAGCGACGTCAAGCTCTCTTCCGACGTATCTTCACAGAAGCAGCACGTACGGAAAGGCATGTTGACACCGTAAGCCAAGGAGTCGTCCGAGAACACAACCGCCAATCGACCAGCCTGGGCAAGCGATTGCACGACGCGCAGGTACGCAGCTGGGAGGTTCTGGTTGTAGATACCAATACCACGACGCAGGGAGCGCACCAACGGGTGACCATCGTCTGAGTCTTCAGATAGCTCGCGACGCAGTTGCCACTTGATTTCTTTGAACTCCGTAGCAGTGAGACGGTATCCGTGTGGCGTCAGCACGAAGTCTGGGTGTGGCGCGTAAATGTCTGGAGCAGCCTTCTCTTCGAAAGCCTGAGACTCGCGCTCGGTATCCTCCTTGTCCTTCGCCTTTACCTTTGCCTCACGGCGCTTCGCAGCAGCCTGGTTCTTCTCCCACTCCGCGTACTCGAGCTGCACCTTTTCACGGAAGTTCGGGTATCTCGTGTTCTCAGCAGCCTCAACGGACGCCAGAAGCTGATCGAACAGCTGACGGCATCGCACAGAGTCCAATTGGAAAGCAATGGCCGGCACAAGGTTTCGCGCACACAGCTCGTTGACGAGACCGTACACGTCGACCGAAGAGGTAGTCGCCGAATCCGTGGCGCTACGCATCTTAATCGTCGCGTTGCGCAAGCTCGCAGGTGGGGCGAAGAAGTCTAGCAGCTCCTGAGTTGGCTTCGGTTCCTTGATCGACAGCTCTTGCAGGCGTCTCTTCACAACGTCTTCATACTGCTTCGACTCCAACAGCGTGATGCGGTGCGTACGCTTTCCGAGGTCGAGTTCGTAGTCAGCATCATCGTCGTCGTCCTTCTTCGACTTGCTCTTCTTCGAGCTCTTTTCTTTCTCTTTCTTCGAGCTCTTCGAAGACTTCTTCTCCTTCTTAGGCTCCTTGGTCGATGTGTCGTCAGTCCCATCCTTCTCAGCAAAGAACTTGTGCGGGCCGACATCTTCAATCAGTTCCAAAGCGTAATACTTCTTCATCGCCTTCCAAAGCGCGAACGTGTCGCGAGGAGTGAACGCTAAGTCGCCAGATTCAAAGCCATCCTTGGTGAGGTATTCGAGAGTGATACCAGCACACGGGTGCAACGAGACGAGCTCCTGCTTCGTCTTGCCGTCGTCCTTGGGTTCTTCGTGCCAGATGAGGCGCTGCAAGTTAATGAAACGACCCTTGTACTCCAGCATGTGCACTTCGCGAGGGTGGTGAGATTGCCACCAGCTCTGCAGCTTCTTTGCGTTGCCGATAGTCGCCGAGAGCGCCAGGAATGGACAAGTGACAGCCTTGATGATACGCTCGAACGCGTCACCTTCAGCTCCGTTCAGGTCGTGCACTTCATCGTACACGGCGTACTGGAAATCGTAGCCAATGTCGATCAAGGTCGATTCGACAGCGCGTGGCGTACCGACAGCGATGCGGAATCCCTGAGGAAGGAACACCGTGCCTTCAGTGATCAGCGCGACCGTGCCCTTCACCATGGCCTGGAAAAGAGCAGCGACTTGCCACGCCAGAGGATCGGTTGGCACAATGAAGAGCACCTTTCCACCGACTACGGATACATACGAGGAGAGCACGGTTTTGCCGGAACTGGTAGGAGCGCACACAACCATCGAGTGATTCTGGTCGATGTGGCCGAGCACCGTGCGCTGCCAGTCATCGAGGATGAACTTGTTCATATGGTGCATGTTCAATGGCGGCAGGCGGTCTGACATCTCCGTCAGCTGGAACTCGATCAAGTCGCGGCCTTCCAGGTAGTCGTTCACCACCTTGACGTACTTGCGGTATTTCTTGTGCACCGCGAGCAGATCATCGCGCAGCTTGTTGTCCTCGTCTTCTTCAGCCTTGCGTTGCTTGTCGTTCTTCTTGCGTCCATCCGGTCCCAGCACTGGTCGGTCACGGATCAACTTGGTGCGTTGGATCTCCCAGAGCGTGTCAATTGCGTCGGTGAATTCCTTCTTCTTGCAAAGATCTCGGAGGATCTCGTACAGCTGTTTCAAGCGGCCCGTCGGGGTCACCATCTTCATCGTCAGCAAGTTCATCGACTTCTTCACGTTCGCGAGCTTCTCCTCGTCGACCTTGCTCTGCTTCTCGAACTTGTCCTTGGCAACTTGCATGCGGATCAGGTCAGCCTTCTTAAGCTTCGCGCCGGCTGCAGGCGCGGCATTCTTCTTGTCCTCTTTGCTGCTCTTCTTGCCAGTAACAGCAGCAGGAGTGTCAGTAACAGTAGCAGGCTCCTTGGCCTTCTCCACAGCTTCGTCCTGCTCTTCAGGCCACAGGTTGCGTGGGTTGAACGGGTTCGTGGGTGCCAGGTCGCGCAGGATCACGGGCATGCGGTCGGGCCAGATCTTCTGCCAGTTGACATCGTGCATGTCGGACTTCTCCCCCATCGTGTTCTCGTGCGTCGGCGGCTTCTTCTGTGTGCGTGCGTGCGTGCGGTTGCGGATGACGAATGAGACGAGCGGTCCTTTCTCTTCTTTGTCTTGTCTCGGTGCTGCTGGTGGTGCGCGCGGGGTTTCCTTTTGCGATCTGTTTTGTTTTGTTCTGTTGTTTGCTGTTTGTTGTTGGCTGCCTGAGGGGGAGGAGGCTCGCGCGCTGCGGCTTTGACTTGGCGTTTGTATGGGAGTTGAAGTCTCCGACGCCCCGCGGCTTTGGCTGCTCGCCACCCAAACAAACAAAAGCCGAAAAAGCACAACAGACCTTCACTCTTGCTTTTATGTTGTTAAGCATTTTTGAGGTGGACCACACCAAACAGGACGCTCAGTCAGTCCAGTGGGAAGCGAGCGCCGAGCCAAAAGCCAAAGCGGCAGCATCTTCGTCGAGGTTGCGCAATTGAAGCCCTGTACAGGAAAGCACCAGTGTCGACGCTCTTGCCCCTCAGCACCAAAGTCTCCGTGCACTTCCCCTCCTCCACCCCGTAAAGTTTTGGATAATGGTACGTGCCTCTGCGCTGCGACACTGTGTACGCGCACGCGCACGCGCACGCGACTCTCCATAGTGCTAACCGATCTTTGCTTTCTTGCTGTAAATGTGCACGATGAACTGCAGTTTCGCCTACGCTCGCTGGGGTTCTCGAACGCGGCGTTCCGCAACTCGGTTGCGGTGACTGCCGCCGCTGCGCTTGGTGTCGCGTGCGGTAACAGTGGCGGCTCACAGCAGAGCGGCCCCGCGTTTGCTGAAGCCTCGGCCGACGCGAACGAGTCCGTGACGCGCACGAAGGACAACGTGTGGTATCCGAACACAACCACCAAGCACTGGCACTTCTACAGGGGCAAGATGAATCCGAACTCGGCCAAGTCGCTCAAGCTTTTCAAGTGTGCGGACACGCCGATCGCCGACGAGATCGCTGCGTACCTCGGCGTCTCGCTCAACAAGATGGAAGGTGCGTTTGTTGTGCAAAGCTGAAGCTGACTGCCTATTGTCGTGTTTCTGTCTTGTATGTACTCACTCATATTGAATATTTTGCGTCACACAGTGAAACGATTTGCGGATGGCGAGACGAGCATTCTGGTGGACGACGGTGTGCGCGGCAAGCGCGTGTACATCGTCTGCTCCACGACGACAGTCGACAGGTACGAGTCCCTCATCGCTGCTGATGGCATCACGCATTGGGATTTGTGCTGATATCCAATTGGTACCGGTGTTTGACGTTTTGCAGGTTGATGGAACTCTTGCTCTCGATCTCGGCGATGCGCCGGTCGTCCGCGAAGAGCATCACTGCTGTAATCCCGTTCTACGGCTACGCTCGCCAGGACCGAATGCACAAGGGTCGCGAGCCAGTGGCGGCCGCCGTAAGTTGTTGCTTTGAATTATTTTTTTGCAAACTGAGTTGATGGTAGTAGCTGACATGTCTTGTGCGTTATTTAGGATATCGCGCGCATGCTCGAAGTTATGGGCGTGGACCACGTGGTGACGGTGGACCTCCACAGTGCGCAGGTCGAAGGCTTTTTCAAGCCTCAGATCCCGGTAAGCAGGCTCAGTAATCGTCATTCCGTCGATCTCGTGTTGTATCTAATGTCTGTGCCACGATGACCCTTTACGCTGCTGCTTTCAGGTCGACAACCTCCAGGCTTTCCCAGTCGGTTCAATCTATTTCTCCGAGATGCAGCTCACGAACCCGATCGTGATCGCGCCGCACTCGTCGGCTGTGAACCGCGCCGTGCTCTTCCGCGACATCCTCTCGAGAAGCATTGACGAGGCCGTGCCACTCGCGTTCGTCGTGCGCAAGCACCACATCGACAAGTCCCGCCCAGGTGAGCTCGTAGGCGACGTTGCCGGCAAGGACTGCATCATCGTCGACAACCTCGTGGACACAGGCTCGACCCTCACGAAGACCGCAAAGGTGCTCAAGAGCAACGGCGCCAAGAGCGTCTTGGCCTTCTGCGTGCACGGCCGCTTCTCGTCCGAGGTTCGTATTGGGCTTGAGCATTTTTGGTGGATTTAATTTTTCTTAAGTTTGATATTGACCAAAATCTGTTGGATGTTAATTGGTACTCGTGCAGGCCATCAAGAAGATTGAGGGGTGCCAGGAGCTGGATCTGCTCGTGACCACGAACACGATCCCGACGAAGATGGAGAAGAGCTCGAAGATTGTGACGCTCTCGGTCGCGCCCTTTATCGCCGAAGTGATCTCGTGCATCCACACAAAGAGCTCGATCATCCAGGTCACGAAGACCAAGTAAGACAAGACAACGAAAGTGCTCTTGGTAAAAAACGTGCTCGTGTCCACCCACGTTTCTCGCCTTTCGTTGTTCCATTTCCAATTTTATGAAGCCATCCATGTTGTAGCCATTTATAGATCTTTGCAGGCTGACGGTGGTGAAGTCTGGAAATGGGCGGAATCGGTACTTCTGTGCCTCTTGACAATCAAAGACGCGCGAAGAGCTCCTAACAGTGAAGACTACTACGCTTGCGTCGCGCTGCCGCCGGTGAGACGTCCATCCGCAGCATGAGCCTGAGTCGCAATCCCCCGCCCCGGGTACCTTCTATATGTAGTTCCTCATACCCATCGTCATGCTTGTCACTAACCTGATCAGTTGTGAACACCCTCATGCTCTCTTATCAGGCGGCTGGGAAGATGCTCGACCCGAAGCCCAACGACAACTCGGCGAGCTGCTTGACGTTCGAGACGCGGCCTGTGACGCCCGAGGACGTGCGGCGGTACCGCAAGTCGTACTTTGCCGAGCCCGGTTCGCGCATCGCGCACCCGGGGCTCATCAACGACCTCAAGCAGGTCGATCCGCTCACCAAGTTTGGACTTATGACTACGGGTTCCCACCACGTGCAGGACGTGCTCACGAACGCGCCGACCACTGAGTACCAGCGGATCGCGCTCGCCAAGTCTGAGGCCAACTACGCGAGCCACAAGCGCGAGCCGCTAGGCAAGGCGTACTCTCGCGGTCACGTACTTCCGGCTAACATGCAGAAGCCCGAGTTCGCGTTTGGGATTAGCGGTACTTTCGGGGACTCGGCGCGCGAACTGCTGTACCCGAGCACGTCGTTCAACAACCGGCAGGACGAGGAACTCTACAAGCGGTCGCATGGGTCCGTGGCTCCCGGGGAGCAGAAGAACCGCGAGTACCAGTGGGACGCGGCCAAGATCGACCCGCACAAATACCGCTTCGGTGTCAAGACGAATGCTGTAGGCGCCGAGGGGCTCGGTGCGTCTGCGTGCTTGAATCCTGAGATGGACGAGACGCTCCCACGCGCGGGCATCACAGCCAAGCAGGTCGAGGACTTGCGCAGCACGTACGACCACCTGGGCAAGCCGCGGCATCTGGGTGCCTCGAGCTCTTCTTTACCACCTGACCACGTCTTTGGCGCGCCATTGAAGAAGGACCCAGGAAGTGCCTGGGACTGCATCCAAGGCCAGTACTCGACTGAAGAGCAGCAGCCGGACGCGGACCTGGGGCGACCGGCCAACTACGGCTGGAAGAACACGTCTGCCGAGACGCGATCCTTCGGCGTGCCCAGCATCCGGTCGGACATCCCACTGCCGGCCAAGAGGTCCATCGCCGACGGACAAAACTACGGTGACGACTCGAGTGCCAAAGAGCTGCTGTACCCCGAAGAGTTCGCATCCAGTGGCATTAGTGACGCCGAGTTCGTGCAGCCGCGTGACAAGAGGAGTCTGCGCGCGCTCTTTGAGACGATTGGCTACAAGCTACCGGACGAAGTCTTCGCGCTCGTGTGGCTAGACGCGACGCAGTGCGGACGGTACACATCACGGGGTCAGTGCAGTGTCGCCGAGTTCCGCGACGCGCTCAACAACTTCCTCGAGGCCGACGAGAGCGGCCAGAGCGCCGTGCAGGAGTGGCAGCAGCGGCTCATGAGCCTGGCTTAGTCCTCGATCATTTCATTCATATAGGAACACTCGCTCATTGAATACAATTATCAAAATGCAAGAGGGTTTAGTACGAGCTTTATTGCCTAGCCCCATTCACTCACATGGCGGGGGGCGACAGCAGACCCAAGTCACCGCATACAGTGTTGACGCAGACCCAGTTGCCCTCGTGGTCGCTTTTCCACATGCGCACGGTGCCGTCGTCGCCCGAGGACGCGAGCATCGTGCCGGCGATGTTCCACTCGACGCGCCAGACCTCCGAGTCGTGGTGGTGCTTGAGTGCGAGCTGCTCGACGTCGCACTGGAGCAACCCGTCGGCCGCCATCGTAAGCTTCCAGATGCGCACGGTGCGGTCCTTGCTGGCCGTGGCCACCAAGTGGTACGAGCGGCCCATGTTGGGCGCCCAGCACACGTCGTGGATCGCGTCCGAGTGGCCCGCAAGCTCTGCGACCACCTGCCACCGCCTGTACGTGTTGTTGTAGCCCCAGACCTTAACCACCTCGCTGTTGCCGCCCACGACGATCGACGGCACGTCGAAGCGCGACTGGTTCCACGAGATGCACGTCACACCCTCCTTGTCCGCCAAGAATTCCTCCTGCAGCGGCCAGTGCGACAAGTTCATCACGTCGATCGCCTCGTACATGCGCACGAAACCATCCTCGGACGCTGTCGCCTATTATAACATCCCATGCAAATACACAGTCAGCCAACAGCTACACATAGGAGGCATCTCATGCAATAATACGTACCAGTCGTAGTCCCAAGTGACGTGGACAAAACTTGACGTCGTGCACGGACTCGCGCGAGTCCACGAGCTGCGCCTGGTTGCGCCAGCCCTCTTTCATGCCGCTGCTCGCGGATGCCGTGTTGAGGTACATACCCTGGTCCTCCCAGATGGACACGGTGCGATCAAAAGAGCAGGACGCGATGATCTGGCCGAACTCCGGGTGCGCCCACGCGAGCTTCCAGACGCTCGCCTGGTGCGCATTCCACTCGTATTCGAGGCGCCACTCCTGGCCGTGCTCCTCCCAGATCTTGATTTTGCGGTCCGACGAGCACGTCGCGAGCCGCTTGCCGTAGAAGTCGAAGCTCATGTCGTGGATGAAGTCTCCGTGCTGCGACGGGAAGCGCCGGAAGATTTTCTACACATAGCAAGAGAGACATAGGTGATATGGTCAGTGGGATCAGATGACGATGCATCTACTAGTAATATAGGCATGATGGTGCATCGCCATGGAAGAAGCTTCATGGAGCAGCGCAAGAGATCCACCACGCACCATCATGATGCTCGCCGCTTGCTTTTTTGTATTAGAGCTGTGTGCGGATTTGAAAAGCAGAACCAAAATGGAGCCGTCGATGTGGTCCACATCAAAAACAGCTCACGTTGCGACCTCAACAAGCATATCTGACAGAAGACGCCTGCACCACTCTCGAGGAGGAGCGTCAAGGAGCTCGTACTGCAGGCGTTCCACGGAGGTTGCAATCGACACGTGTGCGACCTGTCGATCACAACTGCGCGGCGGCGCTATGCCAAGAGCGGCGGCGTGCGGTTCTCAAGCTGACGCCCGACGTCACAGCCAAGATCCGTGAGTGCAGGGCCGAATATCATAAGGTCACGCTAGTTCACATGCGCTAGTGGCTGATCGCAACATCGGGGACACGCTGAGCATTACGGCGACCAAGTGATACCTGAAGAGCAACCCGCACGAGACTGTGGTGTTGGAGGTGGACGATGAGGACGTCTACGATGAGGACGACGAGTATGAGGTTGACGAGTACCAAGAAGTAGAACTCATGGAATGCAAGGATTCATCGCTGAACAGCGAGACAACAAAAGGGACAACGCCTGGCATTTGCACGGAAGCTGGGCACGCACATCGCGGACGGCGACATGGTCGTGTATCACAACTAGACAGTAGTCAGTATCTACCTCTCGCACACAAACAAGTCAACTCGTGCTGGTGACGGACGACGGTAGACTGAAGACAGCGACAACAGCCTGTACGTGCAGTGCGGCGTCTCGCCCGGGGCCGACATCCTGTATCTGTGCACGCAGGAGGTCGCAGTGAGCGTTGAAGAGCACGCGCGCTTCGTCACTGACCTCTTCGCGTCCGCAGTCAATTTGCAAGAGTACCAGGAGGTTGTCGTGGGCAAGAAGGCTGTGATCGTCACGGACTACGCAACGGAGCATGATGACGTGGGTGAGCAGTTACGGCAGCTGATCGTGGACGAGGACATGTTCAAGAGCGAGTACCTCGTGGTGCTTCCCATGGCGCCTTTGAGTCCGATGCTGAGCCCCATGGCGACATGCTGGAAGGCTCTGAAGGCGCACGTGAGGCACTATGTGGATGTACGAAAGAAAGCACGGTGATTCAGGGACGCTACGACCTCTTTGCGGCGCATCGGCGGGCATTACTGCGAGAAGCCAGGGCCACGTTTGCGCTGCTGCTCACGCAGCGGCTCGTGTGGAGAGAGGACCGGCACTGCCTGCGGGCGTACATACATTGCGGCAGAGCAAGGCGAAGACATGGAGGCGTGAGCTGCTACAGGAGAGAGCGAGCGAGATGAGTGCTAAAGTCATTGCAGAGAGAGTCTACTGCAGTGATTGGGACACCAGTTAGGTTGGTGGTGTTGCTTCATGAAGCTTTCTAAAGTAGATTTATGTACATTTTCTGTACACACATATAAAGATCCAAAGGTCGCCATTATTGAGCACCAGACACCAAGAGCTCAAAATGGGGCAGCGTGATGAAGGCGCACGTAAGAGTGACGGCGAGAGCGTAGACTTCCGGCGGCTCGCAGCGCAGCTGGGCATCTCCGCGCGCGTGCTGCTAGATGAGGAGGCCGCGGCCACCACCGCTACCAGTCGCCATGGGAGTGGTGGAGCTGGCACTAGGAGTGATCGACGTGCGCGTCACAACCAAACTACCAACGAAGTCAAGGAAGAAGACGACAAAGAAGACGTCTTGAGCGTAGCGCGACAATATGGGAGCGATGACGATGAAGACGAGCTAGAGGAAAGTCTGGACCAGTACCAGTACGACAGCGTAGAAATCCCGGACTCGCTCGTGCTCGCGTCCGACTCGAACTCTTTGTCGGCGAGCGAGAGCATCTCGAGTGAACTCTCATTGCCGCGTTCATTCGGCCAGTACGACGCCATTCAACCGCCAGGTGGAGTTGCTGGAGGTCGACGGAAGCCGTTCAGTGGCATCTCGCAGTTTGACGACCACCTGATGCATTTCCCCACAGGGCCAGCTCCACACTTAGCAAGGCGCACTGGTAGTGGTGAGGACGGCAGTGGCAGTGGCAGTGGCAGTGCAGTGGCAGCAGACAGAGCTAATGCTGGTGCTACGCTGGCTCGCATACATGGCGCTAGTGGTGGCGCTAGTGGTGGCACTAGTGGTGGCAGCGACATGATGAAGAAGTTCTACGAGGTGCAGGTCGAGAAGATCCGCTCGCAGCTCGTGCTTGCGACCCAGGCGCAGCGCCAGCTGGAGAAGACGTTGCAGGCCGAGCGCCAGTCATGGCAAGAGCGGCTCACAGCGATGGAGGTAACTGTTATGTGTATACAGTATGTGATGTATAGTGTACCTATGTGAGTCACTAACAAACGATGTTGTCGTCTGCACTTATTTAAATGTATTTCTCAGCAAGAGCTCGAGGTCGAGAAGAGCAGACTGACGCAGGAGAACGCAACCGCAAGATCCGAGCTGCAGAGCATGAAAAAACGTCTGAAGTTGGAGAAGACTCACTTTGCGAGTCTCCAGATCTCCGAGGCACTCGCTGAGCAGGTAAGAAAGCAAGCTTCAGTTCAGGTTGGCTTCTATTAAGCTCTTTTCTCGTGCTCACTGTGTCTGTGTGTATGGCTTTGCTTGGATAGCTCTCCCGCCAGGAAGAGCAAGACCTGTCGATTAGAGAGTTCATACAGCTCTCCGTCCACCATAAGGTGTCGAAACTCGAGATTGACTTGGAAGCCTCTCGTAAAGAGCTAGAAGAGCTTCAGCGAGTCTGCGCAAACTACAAGGCGAGCGCATCGAGCACCAGTGACGAGGCTGCGCAGGCTCGAAGAGCCGCAGACGCCAAGGAGATGCGTCTTCAACACGAACTGGAACTCGCACAGGCCACGCGACAAGAGATGGAACGCCAGATCGCGGCGCTCTGTCTCCAGGTCGACGCGATGAAGAACGAGCAGCGCCAGCACGACGTCAAGTTCTCGAATCGCACCAGCTTACAGGAAGACTTTGACCGTATCAAGGCCGACGCAAGCGAAAAGGAGAGCGCGCACAATCTGCTACGAGTGCAACATGACGAATTGCTGACGAAACACGAGGAGTTAGAGCAGCGAGTGGCTCTACTGAGTGCGGATAAGAGCTTTCTGATGGATGCCAAGGCGCACTTAGAGGAGCACGAAGCGCTGCTGCTCAAGAAACAACAGGACCTCCTAACAAAGATCGAGGCGCTGCAGACCAAACACCAAGACGACGTGAGCCAAAGTCTGCACTTCCAGAACGAGACGCGGCTGCACTTTGAGAAGAAAATGGACGACGAGCTCAGCAAATTTCTCGAGCTCTCCAAGAGCGAGCTCGAGCGCATCCGCAACAGCGGCCAGATCGTGTACGAGCGCGAGAACCGGCTACTAAAGGAGGCGCGCGACGACGCATTGAAACAGGCCGAGATGCTGCAGGTCAAGCTGGATCTGGCCCAGTCTGCGCTCGAAGAAAAGGTACGTGTAGTTACTTGTACTTATGTACACTTCCCAGACACAACTAATGCAACTACTCGTACGGCTAACGATGGTACGAATCTGAGCAGGTGCTTGAGCTTACTCGCATGGAGAGCCACCACACGACGTCGCTTGCGAACTTGCGAAATGACCTCAAGATGAAACACTTTGAAGTGCGTAAGGCGATCTTGGACTTCTCTGGGCATTACGATACACTAAGGACAGCTTCCAATGAACTGTGTTGAATGTGCAGATGAATCAACTGAAGATGTCGATGGAGGAGCAGATTACCAACTGCCGAGCTGGACGCCTGGAGATTGAGATGCTCGACCAAAAAGTGAGCTGTTGTATATTGTTGTTAGTAACCCGTTGTGAGGTAGGTGTACTTATTGCTGTGAATTCGAATTCATCGGTCCAGTTGCAAGTCCACAAGGATGAGTTTGCAAAACTCGAGTCAACCTCCACGACAAAGATCACGCAGCTTGAGGCTGCGCTGGATATCGAGGTGAGCTTTGAAGTTGCCTCTACTGCGTTTACGATCTACTTGAGCAGCCGAGTCTCAGCAAAATTGACGAGCGTTTCCTTCCATTCAATAGAGAAACAAGCTGAAGGAGTACGAGCAACTCGAGATCGACTTGGACGACGCGGTGCTCCAGACTGGCGCCATCTTCAACGGTGAAAACGAAGTGGACGACGAGAACTCGTCTCCTGCAAAGCTTAACGAAGTGATGACGACCTTCGGAGCCATCCCCACGAGCAACAAGCGACGGGTACGTGTCCTTTATACTGATCGGTCTACTGCTATAAACATGTTGGTGTACTTACTCTTCGTGATTTGTATAGTTTCAGCAGAGCGTGTCGCTTGCCCAGCGCGTAGTGAAATACCAGCGCGAGTCGCTCGAGTTCCAACAAAAGCTCAAAGAGGCAAACGCAGAGCGCACGAGGCTCGAACTAGAGCTCAAGCAGCTGAAGGCGCAGCTCGCGAACTTCCACCAGCCGCAGTCGTATCTGGTACGTATGCATTTGGTTCTCGAAAGGCGTACTTAAAGTTATGACCTGACAGCTCTCTTGTACTTGTTTATCAGATCGATAAGCTCACCAGGAAGGAGCAAGAGCTTCAGGCAGCTCTCAAGTCGTCAGCTCAGCTCGAGCAGCAAATGCGGGACCTACGTAGCGAGTATTCTCAGGCGATGGAGGCCAAGATGTCGCTGCAGAAGCAGCTTCAGCAGGTGCTCGCGCGTCGAGAGGACCTGGATGTACTGAAGTCCTCCGTACAGCTCTTGCGGCAGAAGCTCCAGGCCAAGAACAGCCAACAGCACCAGCAGCAGGCCTCACCGTCTTTAGCTTTCAAACTCAATCAGATTAGGTCAGAAAAGCAGAGCGGAAGTATTAACTCCCTAGATGACGGTGCCAAGATGCTGCTTCACCAAGACGAGGACAAGGCCCTGCCGTTCATGAAGGTGTCGCCGCCGCCCTCGATCGCCTCCAAGATGACCGAAGCGCCCGCGAGTTCCCAGCAATTTGCGCCATCATTTGCTACTGCTGCTGATAGAGAACAACCGCAGGGCTCGACGACAACCAGTCCACCGAGATGGTACACGAAGCTGCGGTCCTAACACATTTTCAATTGAGATAGCCACCGAGTTCACTATTTTGATACTTCGTATCACTGTACCAAGACACCACGCATTCTTCACTTCTGGTAGAGCTCTCGGAAGAACTGCCGCTGCCGCTGGGACTTGGTGGACCCGGCATTGCCCTCTACCGACGACGACGACAGGCGACCTCCATGTCCGAAAACAGCAGCAGCATTGCTACTGCTGTTCCGCGGCGTGTTTCCTGACGGCGTGCGCGGTGATTTCTCCAACAGTTGGAGCTGTATCGTGCGCCTCACGCGCTGGACGATCGCGATGCCCGTCTCGCTCCGCTGCGGTGAGCGCAGCGACAGCGCCGACGTGGAGTAATTCCAGTGTCTCTTGCCCGCATCACTCCGGAGCAGCACGTCTGGCGCAGTCGACGCTTGGCGGTGGCGCGGAGACACTGCGCTGCGCCGAAAGGACGACGCGATGTTTTTGTTCGACCCCAACGGTGCGCCATACTTGGACAGTTGCTGCTGCGACTTCTTCTTGGAATTCAGCAGGCCGGCGTCAAACGTGCGTGAGTCCGGCGCCACGAGCACCACTGCGTGGTTGTGTAACAGGATCTCGTCGTCCAGGTCGTCGATCTCGTCGTGGTCCCACTTGCTACTGCTCGGCGCGCCTTTGCCTTTCGCAGCAGCATACGCGTGTTGGTTTTCGTCGGCATCGCGGATCGCGTATATCATCGCGTCGTCGCGCAGTACTTTGCTTAGACAGGCGCCGCAGAAGCAGCGTGCGAGTGCCTTGGTCGCTGAAATGGGCGTGATCTCCCTCCGCACGCTGCAGTGTGAGCAAACATTCTGATACGCGCCACACACACACGGGGAGGATATAGTTAGTACCAACGATTATAGCCTTCATGCAGCTCACACACAGCACTCACATGCCGGCAAATGGCGCACTTGCGCTTCAGTGCCGAACCGAGCCGACTGAGACACATGCCACAGCGCTGCTCGTCGTCGAACGATTCGTTGACGGACGTGATGGACATGGCGCGCTCACGCTCGTCGCTGATGGCGATCGCGCGCGCCAGTTTCTTGGCGAAGCCGCAGTCGAGAAGCTTCGTGAAGTTCGCGAAGCTTGCGACCGCCGATTTGGTCGCGAACACGCGCAGCAGCTCGCCCGCGGCGTCGTATGAGCCCTGGTGGAAGACCTCGACGCGGCCGCTCTTGAGCTGCCGGAAGAAGCTGCAGAAGTACAGCTGTGCGCGCACGACCGAGCTGTTTTCGAAGCGCGGGCACGACGGGAATTTGATCGAGTGTCGCAGCTCGTAGCCGACCTTCTCACCGTAGCGGGTGCGCATCACGCCGGTCGACTAGATAGATACACGTAGAGTAGATGTCAGCATTGCGTGCATACCGTAAAGCTCTATGGCATCAAGCTTATAGATAGATGCACGTACTGCGAGGAAGCAAAAGTCGCGATCTTTAACGAGGATGGACGCTTTTGGCGCCTTCTTGTATGTCCACTTGACGCCGAGTGACCGGAAGGGCTCGAGTGTACTGGGTCGCTCGAGCGTGTGCAGCACTGCGGCATCGGCGATGCCGTCGCCTGTGAAGAACGCTCTTGCGCGCCGCTCCTCGCCCGAGCCCCACATCATCCCGTACAGAATGTCCTCCACAGTGCCTTCCACGCTGCCGACGATGAGGATCCCGGGCAGCTCCGCGTGCTCGATCTGGTGGCGCTCGTTCGCCTGATTCTGCTGCAGATGCTGGCCCCGTCGTCGGCGCTTCTTGAACACGCGCATGCCGTCTCGCTGGCGCACAAAATGCCAGCTCGCGCCCTCGACCACGCGGTTGTTCTCGATCACGCACTCCTCGTAGCGTTCCATGTACGCCTCGAGCAGCTTGGCGTCGACCATGCGCAGCTGCGCATTCTCTTCCTGCGAGAGCCGCACAGGCGCGAAGAAGTCGTGCGGCAGCGGCAGCTTCATCTTCGTCTCGTTGCTGTTGTATGGGTCCCACTGCTATGCTGCTGCTGTGTCGCTCCGTCCGAATCAGAATATGATATACGATCGCCTCCAAGAGCGAGAGATGGCTGGGTGCTTCGAGCGAGCCCTTGCTTGGTTTCTTTCTGTCAACCCCAAAGATCGCAGCGTGTGACGTGACGTGACGAGGCTATCGCGCCTGCACGAGCAGCGTTGCGCGCCTGCAGTCCGCACACTGCACAACGACGGCGTTCAGCGGTGGAAAGAGTGTAAGCTCTTCAGAGGGGGTCAACAGGCAGACAGACAGGGAATCTGTTGCGCATCGACGACGACGACCGCGCGACCGCATCCTTCCCGCTGCTTTGAGGAACCGTCGCAGAAAATGTGGCTCCAAACGCTTGGTTTAGTGTCACTCGTCATATGTCACTAAAGTGAGTAAATGGGCGAGCCATTCGTTTGAAGAGGGGGGGGGGGAAGGAAGAAAAATCCAGCCAATCATTGTCTACTCGTCTGCATTTTTATGCTCTTCCCTCCTTCTCATTGGCTAAAAAGTCTTTGCCCAAATTAATTTCGTCCCAACAATTGGACGAAAGCATGCAGCCAAAAAAGATCGGGTTCATAGGCAGCACGCTCACACAAATCGTACTTTGCCAAACGCACCGTCGGCTCTCTCTCGCATGCGAACTTAGTGCCACAAACGTCACAGTCAGGCACGCCATTCTTCAAAGAGAAAGCTCGCCCCGCACGCGATCGTCCCTCCTCCTGTGCCGCCATGCTGCCGCAGCGCCAGAGCTCGGGCAAGCGGCCACGCGTGGCGCACTCGCAGCGCATCTCCACACGCAAGGCGCTACTGCTGGTCTTCGCAGCCGTCTTCCTCCTCATCTTCTACTTCAACCTCCGCTTCTTCACGTCGTCGAATGCGCGCGCCGGCGGAAAGCTCGTGGCGACAGCCAGCGGCGCGGAGCTCGAGCGGAAGGCTGCACTCGAGGCCAAGCTCGTGCATGACCACCGCACGCCCAAGCAGATTGTGTTCACCTCTGGGTGCTCGGACCTCGACCTCATCCGCGGCGAAGTCATCGCATACACGATCCGCGCGACGGGCTTTGACAAGAACGTCACGCACTTGATGTACGGATGCACGGACAAGGCATTCAGGGCACTCGTGGCGAGGAAGAACCCGGTGTACAAAGTCAAGTCGCACGCATTCCTAGCGATCAAGGAGTCAACGTATCTGTTTGGAGAAGGGCAGCTAACCACGACCGTGCATCCGCAAGTGCTGCAGCAGTGGATCACGGAGCAGCAGGCGGTGCCAGGCGGCGGAGAGCTCAAGGGTGTCAAGGAGAACGACTTCCTCATGATCGTGGACAGCGACGCGATTTTCACCAAGAAAGTCGATGTGCGCAACCTATTCCGCGAGGTGGAGGACGTGACGGACCCGCAGTGGTTTGGCCAGGACGCTGCTTGGTTTTGCCCGAAAAAGTTCCCGCTGGACAAGAGTGATTTGGAGAAGATCGTGCCTTCGACCTCACCAGTGCTGGACGAGAAGAAAGACTGGCGGCCGTTTGCAGCAACGGCACCGTTTGTGGTCGAGTTTGGCGTGCTGAAGCGAATTTTGCCGAATGCGGTCGCGTTTTGGCGGAAGCTGGCGCTCGACAAGCGGCAGTTCGCATTCCCGTTGGCGGCAGCGCATGAGAACCTGCCAATTGGCATTGCTGGCGGGTTAAGCGTGCACCACTATCCGTCGCGATACGAGAACTGGGATTTCGTCGACGACATCAAGCACAACCCATGCAATGAGTCTGCCACGGGCCGGCACATCGCTCTGGCATCATACCCGACGACGATTCGAGCGCAGAACTTCACGCTGCCGCCGTGGATTGATGGTCGCGAGTGGAACTTCTTTGACACGCAGATTCCAAAGGACATCCTCAGCTGCGACGCGTGGCTGTTCAAGGAACCGAGCGGGTACTTATGGCACCTCGCGTCGCATACGAGTGGCTACGAGCGCGTACCGACGATCCTGCGTCGACGCCACACCATGAGCGTCTGCCTGGCTCTGCAGTCGTACAACAGCGCAATCGTGGACTACAAGAAGCACTTTTGCCCCTTTGGGTACAACGCGAACAAGAAGGTCCCGATGGAGCTCGGAAAGGAGGCGTGGGCCACTGCAGTCGCGTTTGCCCCCGAGACTGTGGTGGAAAGCAAGCCGATCGTGTTTTTTGGCGACTACAAGAAGAAGCAGGCGATCAGTACCAAAGTGGAGCCGAAACCAGGCCAAGCGACCAGCGACGATATCCACTTTGTGTTCTCCACGACGTGCGAGCCATATCAGGACTGGCAGAGTCAGGTTCTCGCCCATTCGTTTGCCAGAGTAAACCAGCGAGGACGCCTGACGCGTATCGTGAGCGGCTGCTCAGATGCAGACCTGAAGAAGGTCGTGGAACTCGGAAGAGTGACGCCCTTCATGCATTTGCACGTGACGAAGGACTTTTCCGACCGCCCGACGCCCAAGATGAATGCCAAGGACGACTACGCACCGTACAACAAGCCGTTCGGCATCCGCGACTGGCTGCGAAGTGCGAACCCGCCAGTGAAGGAGTCGATCATCGTGATCATCGACCCGGACTTTATGTTCCTGAAGCCGTTTGTGCTGAACTCGGACTTCCGCGTGACGAAAGGGAAGGATGTCGACTCTGAGAACTACGAAGAGCATACGGAGGTGATCGAAGGACTGCGACAGTACAAGCCGTTCTTTGTGTACGAAGGCACGCGCGACGTAAAGACTGTGAACGATCACGTTTCGAACGGTGTTGCAGTGGCGCAGCGCTGGTCGAGCTACCTGGGATCTGCTGGCTTTGACGATCCGAACAGTTCCAACTTCCAGGTCTGCCCGGACTGCAAGAAGACGACAAAGGAGGAAGGGCGCGAGTATTTCTCTGTGGGTCCGCCGTACGCTCTCACTCGTCACGACCTGAGCCTCATGATCGACGACTACTGCAACATGACGGTCGGCAAACGAGAGTTGCACCGCGACTCGTGGATGGCCGAGATGATGGGGTACGTTGTTGCGGCGTCTCGACACGATCTGAAGCACACGATCTTTGACAACCTGGCGCTCGCGGGCAAGGAGGACGAGTACTGGGACTTCATCGACTTCGTCAAGGGAAACCCGTGCGAAGACCCCGTGAAGCCCATGGTCATCGCCGAGGTCGCCCCGATGCTTCACGGGTGCCACACGTATAAGGGCAAGGACGACAAGGGCCACGAGTGGCTGTACTACAAGCAGTATATGCCCAACGATTTGTTCGCGTGCGACTCGTGGATGCTCGCAGTGCCGCCCGCAAGTGTCTGGACTGTGGCGAAAGAGAGCGACGATAAGAAGCAAATGCAGCACGCGTACGGCCTGTGTACGAGTGTGAAGATCGTGAACCAGGCGATCTTAGACTTCAAGCGGAAGGTCTGTGTCGATGGCTTCAACCAGAACAAGAAGTTGCGACTCGTGATGCCGCGCGCCGCAATGGAGCTGCGAGTCGGCAACGTGGACGAAAAGTGGGAGAAGGCGGCAAATGAAGTTACACCTAAAATCAGCACGTCCGCACCGTAGATGGTAGCAAAATCTCGGTAAACAACAGCGTTTTATAGATTTCTCATTCTTATCTTGTATAAGCCTGGGATGCTGTTGGTGGTCGTTGTTACCTGCTTGTCTGCTTAGGTCGCAGCTTTCCAAGCAGACGCCACCGGTTGGTTGTTTGGGTGCAGATGGGCATCTGGTGTGAGTCAGCAGCCGTCCTCACGTGTAGGGTAATCGTGCGCTCACATGTACTTATTTTTTGTTGTGTCGTGCTTGTTAAGCACAGTTGTACATAACGTTTACGAAAAACGTCAAGCACCATTTTAGCTTCATCGTTCGCATCAAGCTAAATGTTAACAACCACAAAGCCTTCTCCCTTAGGCAGTCTCGAAGCTATCTTCATCGTCATCACGGTCTTCAGCTCCCGCGCCAGAGATGTCGTGCAGCATCATCTGGATCTTCTCAACATTCTCCTTCGGAAGACTCGAGCTCATCGCGAGCTTCAGCGCACGCGCCAAGTAGACCTGCGCTTCGTCCCAGCGCTGCAGATGCACGAGCTGCTGCCCATAGTTGTAGAGCACCGCGGGGATCTCACGGTCGATCTGCGGGACCTCAGCCACATCAGTCGGATCAGCATTGTCCTTAAGATCAGCAATGGGGCGAGCCGCGCGGCTCTTGTCGTACACGGAGATGGCTTCCCTGTAGTACTTCTCTGCTGCGACCTGCTCGCCTCTGTAATAAAGGACACAAAGAAGCACTTGTGTGAGTACACAATCTAAATAAGCACACCTCAAAGACGAGTCAACATTGAGGCGTACTTGTCTTGGTAGCACTGGGCGATCCGGTCGAGCGTGACGACTCGACTCATGTCGCGCTTCGCTGTGTCTGGGACGTATGGCAGGCTGCCCAGCGCTTCCTGATAGTACAGCGTCGCCTGGTTCACCTTGCCGAGCGATTCGTACTGCGCAGCGATCCCGAACGCGATCCCGAACAGGTGGCGATCTGCATAAAGTACAGTCGTGTGAGATCACCGACAGTGTACTTATTTGCATTAGCGTACTCTTACTTGCAATGGAAACAAACCTTTGCTGTTGGTCGCCTTCGTGATCGAGTGTGCCTGCAGACAGAGCTTGAGCGCTTCCTGACGGTCCTCGTTCTTCGCGCTCTGCTCAGCACGCGCCAGCAACTGCAGCACTTTGTTCGACGGTGCGCTCTCGCGGTTCTACATAGCAGCAACAAAGACAACATCACATCAGCATCACAACGCCAATGCAAGCCCGAGCCTGTTATTTACGCCTTACCCTGTAGAAGTAGACTCCCGTGGTGCCGACGATCAGCAGCAGCGACAGGATCTGCACCTCCTTACCGAGCCACTTGCGGAAGTCCTTCTTCAGCAGCTCGTAGCTCGCATCACCACTGGCGGCCGAGTCCGTCGCGAACGAGCGCACTGTCGTTGTTGCTGCAACGCGATTGCGAGACGTGACGCCACTACCACTGTATCCACTAAGAGCAGCGCGTGGTGGTGGAGGAGTGGAGCGCGTTGCAGGCAACAAACGAGCGCCTATGGCAGCATGGCGACAGCCCGCCGCAACAGCTCTTCCGATCGCCATCTTTTTGCGAAAATGGGAAATGAGGAAATAATGAGCAGCGCCAAAAAGCGGTTGCTACTATTTAGGCCAATCAGGATACAGATTACAACAATTTACAAATCATTTCAGCCAATTGCCGTCAAAGAATCTTTTTTCTTTTGGAAAGGAGCAAAAGGTCTTGGACAGATCTTTACCTGAAGGATGGGATCTGCGCCAACTTGAAGTCGGTATCAAGTGGACACTCCAGATGACGCCGAAGCGTCGTCAAGGATCACGGCTTCAGCCGCCTTGAGAATACGCGACCTAGTTTGTCTGTGAGCTTGCCGTTGAAGAGCATTCACTACTCACGACTTTTATGTAACGCTGTCGTACAAGTCCGTCGGCGCTGTCGCTGCGCTCACCGCAGCGGAGCGAGACGGGCATCGCGATCGTCCAGCGCGTGAGGCGCACGATACAGCTCCAACTGTCGGAGAAATCACCGCGCACACCGTCAGGAAACACGCCGCGGAACAGCAGTAACAATACTGCTGCTGTTTTCGGACATGGAGGTCGCCTGTCGTCGTCGTCGGTAGAGGGCAATGCCGGGTCCACCAAGTCCCAGCGGCAGCGGCAGTTCTTCCGAGAGCTCTACCAGAAGTAAGCCATCACATGAATCGAATGTGACACAACCTGATAATCAAGCGCTAAAATACAGTGGTGATCTAATAAATTATAAAGAGGTATTTAAATAGCCTGATATTGCCCTCTCTAAATGAAGGTTTGGAGGGAATGTTGCGCGAAGGTGCCGATAGTTTGATTGGTTCGTGTGGGGAGCAAGCTCTCTTCCTTTGTCCCTTGGCGTGCGCATTTGCAGTCACAAGCGTCTCCTGGAAAGCAGCAATCGCAGCGACCACCGCAGCCAACTCATCAGACAGCAGCAGCAATGAGCGACACCGAAGACAAGAAGACCGGCGTCTCGTACGAGGAGCGCGTGAAGCACGTGTCGATCATCGCCAAGCCTCTGGCCACCAAGAAGGTGACCAAGCGTGCCTACAAGGTGGTGAAGAAGGCTACCAAGGTCAAGGGCATCAAGCGCGGAGTGAAGGAGGTTGTCAAGAGCATCCGCAAGGGCGAGAAGGGCGTGTGCATCATCGCTGGCGACATCTCGCCGATCGACGTCATCTCGCACATCCCAGTGCTCTGCGAGGAGAACGACATCCCGTACCTGTTCACCCCATCCAAGGTATGTTTGTGCTCACAGTCATTTGCAATCTTACCTGCGTTGCCTGTCTGTGTTGAGCATGCGTACTGATGTATGTGCTGCTGTTGTATTTGTTCTCCATGTGTCGCTTTTAGGTGGACTTGGGCGCGTCTGCTCTGTCCAAGCGCCCGACGAGCTGTATATTGATTACCCCAGGCAAGTCCGGCTTCAACGCCCTGGATGCGTACGAGGAGCTCCTGGAGGACGTCAAGCAGGTGCAGCCTGTGTATTAGAAGAAGAACACACAACAAGTAGTGTTGTGCTTTGTACCTCCCTCCCTCCCTCTCCTCCTGTATCTATCGCACGCAGGCGGCAAGTCCAGTCAGCGTCTATATTACCAAAATGAAAGCCAAACAAACAACAAGGCGCGAATTGTATTCACCTAGTTGTCCACGCGTCTGGGAGTCAATTACTCCGCTCTCCATACACGTCCTCAAAACTATGACTGCTATCTAGGGTTCAAAAATGTCTTCGAACACGAACCGCGCGACGTCTTCCCACGTCAGGAGATTCGCTGCGTCCGGGAAGTAGTAGAACAGGCTCTTCACTGAGCGACTCGGGTGAAGGAGAACCAGTTTGAGGAAGCGTTCTCGCAGCAGCTTGGTCGTGCTGCCAGCCTGCTGTTCTCTCTGGATGTACGAGCGCCAATAGTCCGTCTCGAGTGTCGCCTTCCACAGCTCACGGTCGGCTCTCTGAAAAATGGCAACAAGCAACACACACACTCACACACAGCGTTACTTGGTGGTTCCTGGTTGTGACGCGAAATGCACAAAAATGAATCACAGTCCTTACCAGAGCAGCGAAGAAGATCGCCACCAAGTCGTACAGAGGATCGCCCGTCTTGGCGTCTGCAAAGTCGATCACAAAACTTGGCGTCCACTTGTGAGGACCGATGAACTTGGCTTGCCGCTTCGCTTGGAGTGCAGGCCCGGATTCGTCGTCCTCGTCATCATCGGAGCTACTGCTGCTGCTGCTGCAAGTTTCCCAATCATCCTCTGCAGATTGATCCATACCATGACGCCCATTCATCGAGTTTGCCACTCCGTTCACTAGCTCACGCTTCACATTCTTGAGAATGGACAGCCGTGGGCCGAGAGGGATACCCAAGTCTTTCAAGTGAGCTTCATCGACGAGTGTAAGAGACTCCATCGTCAGCTCCTCCTTCTCCACCAGAACTGGGGTGTACTTGCCGCAGCCGATTGAGTTCAAGTACGTGCTCAAGTCGGTGACGTATCCGTTCGATTCGCTTGAACCGGTTGCGTTGCGGATGCTGGCACTGGACGAGGTAGTCGATTCGGATCCCATGATGTTCTCTTGCGTGATATCTCCGTGCAGCAGCACAGGCTTCGTTGTTCCTTTCGAGGTCGGAAGTACGTTTTTTACGATACTATCAGCGTTTGAAGCGGGTAAAAACTGCTCAAGCTTGTTCAGCAGCTGCGGTGGGATCGCGGCTTCCTTGTAGTGGACTGCAACACAAAACAACCAATCAAAAGTGAGACGCGAGGACGGTGCAACAGAGATGCAAAGCACCGCTTACAGAACTTACAAGAGATGGCCCTCTTCCGCTGGCAGGTCAGGTAGTGGGCATACCAGTCCCACTCCGCTTTGCTGTGGCCATACAACCCGTGGAGGTCGGAATCCACTGGAACAGCGTGCAGTCGGGGAAGAAACTCGGTGCTGATCCACTTCGCAGTGGTCAACCAGCTCGCCTTTGTGACTCCTCCTTTCTTCACCAGCTTGTCCAGCCCGTCAAGATCGCCTCTGTACTCAATGATGACGTACGGCCACCTCCACAGACTGCCTTCGCCATCCTCATCGTCAACTTCTTCCACGTGCAGCATGTGCCCCGAGTGAAAGAGCTGAGGCACCATACTTTGCAACGACCTCATAAACTCCGACGCCCCAGGCAAGGTTGCAGCTCTGGAAATCATGTCGTAGGTCTCCTTTTCGATACGGAAACAGTCTTCCATGGCTCGTCGCAAGCTCATCGCTCCTCTCAGCTCGTGCGGTTGCAAAATCGTCTCCTTGCGGCGTTTCGTTGGCGACTCGGTTCCCGCATCTTCGTCGATCTTCGTGAAGTTCGGCGCAAGATAGGAAGTGAAGTCGAACTCGCCCCACCGCTGATTGAAGTGGCTGAAGAACTTGATCAGGACGCTCTTTCCGACGGCAAAAGTAGGGTTCACGCGAGACGTCAGGCTCTTCAACCTTGCAACTTGCATCTTCTTCGTCTCTTCGTCGGTTTTCAGCACGTCGTACTTGTCGAGAGCACGGTGTCGCTTCAGAATCTTCTTGATCGGCGACTTCCATGGCTCAAGGATTGAGAAGGTGCTAACGTACAGCTCTTGGTTCATGTACCCATGCACACGCGGAATCTGCATCAACCGGAACAGATCGAACGTCGCTGGTCGAGAAGTCTTGATCTTGTGCTGGAACTGGCTCAGGGCTTCATCTTGCTGGTCATCGAGGAGGTCCTTCATGAACCCCATCAAGTTGTGGGAGTCCACGAAGTTCTGTGTCACCGCGATTGTCGTGTCCAAGTTCAAGATGAGATGCCACCAACCACTGGGAACATAGATGACTTCTCCCTCTTCCTGGATGACCTCAATTGGCTTCTGGTGGGGCGCCAGGGTCGGGTACACGTGAAGATACCATGCGAGAGATGTCATGTTTAGCGCGTGCTCCCGTCCCCCTCCATTCTTCCCCATTGAGACTCCTGGCGGCGGTGAATCCGGCGGATAAATTGCCCAGCGCTTTCTTCCTTTCACGAGCGCGTTCCACGCAGAGGTTCTTGCAGGGTCGGTATGCCACGGCGCTCCAGTGCGCTGCGGACCGATCACAACCCACCTGAAATCAGGGCGCAACGAGTCGGAGGTGCTTCGCTTCTCAGGTTGTTTCTCCGCATCACCCTCGCGTTCAGAAGCCTTCTGTGCAACTCCATTCTCACTTGTGGATTCGCTTTCACCTTTCTTCTCACCTCTGTCGCGGGTGACAACTTTCAGCATGTCTTCTTTGAAAAACTTCAGATCATCGACGTTGTAGTCGTCCAAGAGCTCGGGAAGCTTCTCGCCGAAATCTGGATCGAAGATGTACAGCGGCGTCTCGTCATTTTGCTGCGAGACATACTGGAAGTAGTCGGCGAAGTTCAGCTGAAGAGACTTGCCGCTCCCGAAGAAATCCAGGTTGTGCGTGAGGCGATGCTTGGCATCCTTCGGGTATCGCTCGACAAACTTTTCCACTGTCCACTACAGAACAATTGGATCGTTAGAATTGAGAGCAATATGGTTTCTATCCTAACCAACGCGAACAGATAATCGCATACCTCGGTGGACGCTTTCCAGTTGCCAATCGCGTTCTTGAGAATGAACGGAACGCGCGAATACTCTCTGCAGTCACAAGTTGAGCATGCACATCAGAGACCAATTGCACCGTGACCACATTAAGCAACATACTGAACGTACTCGAAATATTGCTGGTAGGTGATGTCCTTGGTCTCGAACTTCTCCACTCGTCTCGCAAACGGATCTTGCTCCGCGTCGGGCAACACGAAGCCCTTGAGGTCCATGTGGCAGCGATACCATCGTCGATAGAGGAAATCCGACGCAAACCCTCGAACCGAGAGCGCTGGGTAGATGGGCATGCCCGCTGGTCTCTCGCGTGGGAAGAACGTCGTCAAACGCCAGTTGTCCTTGTACGAAAAATCCCCGCCATGGCGGTGCAGGCACAGCATCATCCACAGCGGCTCCTCTCGGCTGAACACATAGAACACTGCCGAGCAATCCAACACACGTACAACAATGGCCAACAGGTGAGCATCAAGTTCGCACCATCATAAGCATAACTGTATACAGCCATCGACACAACGAAGCAAACACGCACCTGAGTTGGTCTGCGAGAGCTGGAGCAGGTCGCCTGCGTCGCAGAAGAGCGTGACGTACGCGAGCAGTTCGTCGTGGAGCCCTCGGAACGCGGACGTCGCGAGCGCCGGCTGCCAGTTCATCGTCTGTCTGTCACTGTCACTGTTGCCTGTCTATCTGTCGCCCAAATCTGCAACTGAGGCTCGTCGAGAAGAACTGTGCGTTGACGCTGGCACGTGCTCGTGGGTGCGTTCGTCCGTTGAGGTCTGCACGGAAATGCGACAAGATAGATTTTTGCGCTCACGGCGCGTGCAACTGCAAAGCACTCTGAATAGTGAGCGCTCTGACAAGCACCGTCATGCTACTGTAAAGTACCGAATAAAGCGCCCTATGTACAAGCACTCAGTCATTATCAGACTGATTTATCAGAACAGGTGATAACTGAGCAGTTTGAATCATTCCAAGGTCTTCTTAAGGCTTATTTACCGAAAACAAGGTGCACTAAATCGGAAAGAAAGCAGATTTGCACTGCGATCAATGCAATAGTATTTACAAAACAAGGTGTAAGCTCGTTTCTTCTTGTCCGAGAAAGGCATTTTTCGCTCAGCCAGTGCGCGCCTGGTTTCTGGCCCGCGCAGTCATCACCTCGCGAAGCGCTCCTTTCGCCGATAGAAGAACGCGGTATCCGCGGTCTCTCGCCGTGCATCAGGCGGCGGCGTTGCCTTCTGCGTCATCGTCGGCTTCGTCCGTCCGTTCCATTCGTCTGGCTGTTGAGGTCGAGTCTGCCGTTCGCATGAATAATTTCAGATCCTCCGAGGAGGAACCAGACCTGTTCCGCGCCAGTAGTGCGACGACCACAGCTGAGCACGAGCCCGCGTTCAACATGCTTGTGGACCTAAGCCTCGTGGGCGACTCCTTCCTGGACTTTGACGAACACGACGCGCTCGAGCTTCAATCGCTCAACGTGAGCATGCTGCCCAGTAGTAGCGCGATGTCGACGGCGAATTACAGCGCGACGACCAGCAGCAGCAACAGCAGTAAGTCGGCGTTCAGCTCAATGGTAAAGGGCGATTCGTTTGCGAGCAGTGCGGCAAAGAGCAGCAACAGCCAGAACTTCATGATCAGCACCAGCGCCGACCCAAGAGCGAATACGGATCACGCCAAGGTCTTCCCGACAGCCACGACATCAAAAGACTTGACCCAGGCCGGCGCAGGAAACGTGTCAACCGCATCGTCGCCTACAGAGCCAGCAGCTGCGCCGACAAGCACTGAAGAGGACCGACGGAAGCGCCATAATGCGAACGAGCGGAAACGCACGAACGCGCTCAAGACGCGCATTCTCAACATGCGAGACGAGCTGTCAGTGCTAGAGAAGCAGCGCGAGCGACTACAGGAGAAAGGCGCAGGGATACTTGCGACCAGGGCGAGTGAGAGCGAGGCAGCGATTGAGACGAACACAGGCTTCATGGAGATCATGGCGACGATCGACCGCCTCCGCATCGAGAAAGCGGCGCTCAAGAAGCAGATACAGCAGTGGGATATGCAGAACAGCACGTACCAGACGATCGTGACCGAGTTTAAAGGCGAGACGAAGCGGCTGAAGCGATTGGAGAATGGCATACAGCCACAAAGCGAAGGTAATAGCGTGTCCGAAGAAGAAAATGCAGAGATCAACACTGCGATGTACTCGGAGGACGCACCAGTTTTCCAGAAGATCCTGTTTGCGAGTCCGATGACGCTGGAGGAAGCGATGCAGTGCGTGGGGAGCAGCTGCAAGGAGATCATGGCGTTCCGCGAACAGAAGGATTTCGAGTCGCTGGGCGGTGAAGTGCTCGGCTGGCGCGACAAGCGCCTCCTGGACCAGCACTCGCTGCAGTTCATGCTCGCGCAGCACTTTACGTCTGTGCTTCCGCAGGAGCTCGTGTGGAAGACGTGGGACCTGCTGACAATCAAGGACATGTACCGACGCATCCAACCGCGCACGACGGAACTTAAGATTTTGCAGCGCGTGACCGCCGACTGCGTGATCGCGCGGCTGAGCGTGGGCAGCGGCGAGCAGCAGCACCACACAATTCTGCTCATCGCGCGCGGCCAGATCGACAACGGGTACCTGATCACGTACCGGTCGATCCCTCTGTCCGAGGGCAAGCAGCGCTTCGCCGAGTCCGAGGGCACGTACGTGAGCATCTTTAACTGGTTCATGTTCCTGGATAAGTCGAATAGAAATGGCGCGCCAGGATGCGAGGTGATCTTCGGTGGCAAGGTGAGGAACCGCTCGGCCGAGTACCTGCGCTACCTCATGATGGAGGTGGTCGCGGGCGTCGTGCGGTGGCAGACCGCTGTGGGCCACTCCAAGCTGCGGCTCATGGACTGAGAGGTATGCCAAGATGAAGGATGGAAGGCAAACAGCAGCTAAATACTTGTGTGGATGTGTGGTATTTAAATGAATGAAGTGTCGAGTTAATTTCAAGAGGAACAACATTTCAGGTCAGGAGGACGAGGGCAGTCAGCAGGTTTCGTAGGATTGACTTACAGTGAAGACATAGTGTTTGCCCACTACAGTAAGCTACTTGAACATAACGCTCTTGTAGATTTTTCACAACAGCATGCTAGAGAACTAGCAAGCTGCCGCACGCGTCAAAGACGCCCGCTGTAGTCCGGTAGTCACAAGTCCTATGAGTGGACTTGCAACGAGCCCGCGCACACGTAGCGCAGGATGTTCAGCGCAGCGTTCTCGTCTCGACCGGCGGTGTATGAGAAAGCATGCTCAAGAACATGAACAAGACGGCACTGGAGGCATACGTGCTTGCAAACATCCACGTCGTCCGACTGAGTCAGGCAGTGACCGAACTACCCGAACTCAAGCAACCATTCTTCTATCAGTGCCTGGCTGCTGAGACGACCGTTGCACGCGGCGGTACAATGATGAATCCCGAGTTTGTGCGATCGCTGGCGCTCTACAACTCGTGGCGCGAATTTGAATGTGAGTGGGGCGATCGCACATTTATCTTGTTGAGGTGGTGTCAGAACGCAAGCCGGCAGATGGCCACGAACGCCTCCAACACAGTCAATCTCAACTTCTACTGGCAGTTCCACAAGTACCTCAAGCGCTAGTGCAACTTCGACGGACGTCAACTAAGGCATTATTGCAGAAGTTGTCGAGAAGATAACAAATGGGTAGCCACTTTAGATAGCTCCATTGCTGGCTGCAAGGTGTACAAGTGTCTATGGCAACGAAAAAGAAAGCAACAAGCACGCCGCAAAAATATGAAAACAAAACTCAACGCTTCTTGCTCAGCGTGCGTTGCTTCTCGGCGTGCACGACGACCTTCTCGTCGCGCGCGAGCCCCTTGCGCTTGCGCACGGCCTCGATGTACCTGCGCACGTAGTTGTGCTCGTTCACACGCTCGCCAAAGTCCTCGCGCTCCTCCTCGGTCTGCGGCTGAAAGAACGGGTCCAGTTCCATGACGCTCCAGTGCGAAAAGACCAGCTGCGGGTTGCTCGCAGCACCCGACGTTTGGATGAGTAGGTCCGTCGCGAAGCCAAAGCTCTCGATCACCGGTACGTGCGCCTTGACCGTGAACAGCGCCGTGCCGTCTGAGAGCTCCTCGGCGTAGATGTCGCCGCGGCGCTTCGAGATCACACTGTAGAGCTTACCCAGCTGCTCAGCGAGACACTGCACCGTGCAGTCGTAGATCGCCTCCACGAGACGCACGGGCTGCTTCACGAACGCCACGCGGCAGATAGTGCGCATGGTCGAGATCACCTGGCCGCTCAGCGGACCGAATTTGTTCTCGTCGTCCTTGTCGCCCGCCACGCTGCTGCTTTCACCGTCTTCGCTCGCATTCTCCTTTCGCAAGTCGTCATTGAACACCACGTCCTCCACGACGAACGCCACGCCCCACACGGGCTCATCGCAGAGTGGTCCGGCCGACGACGCCACCTGGAAGCCCGTGATGATGCTGTTCTCAAGTTTGCTCAGCGTCTCTTGGTGCTCAAAAGCCGAACTCGACGCAGCTGCCAACGGGTCCGAAGTTGAGAAGACACCAGAACTCGTCTGGTAGCTGGGAAGGTTGTTGATCAACACATTCGGCCCCACGCGTCGCGGTCCACAGCTCCAGACGCGGTCCAGCGAAAGTTCTTTCCAGAAAATGTCGTCGCTTGCACGCAAATGAGACTCAAACTGAGCTCGGAAGTCGTCATACTCCTTCACCGACGACACCTTCGTCTCCGTACCAGCACCACTCGCAACAACATCCGCATCCTCCTCTTCTGCGTCAGCCTCAGCCTCCTCACTCGCGTTCTTCTTCCTCAGAGTAGCCAGGCGACGCAGTAACTCTGCGTTCTCTTCTAGCAGCTTGGCAGCCTCCACAGGGAGCGGGACGGCGCGCACCTTAAGCGTCAAACTGCCGTCAGGCGTCGTCCCTGACGCAAGACCCACTTTCGAGTCGCTGTTGCTGCTTGAAGCATCAGCAGTGATACCATTACTTTGGCTTTGGCTGGCAGCTTCAGCTTCGTCTCTGACTGCGGCGGCAACCGTCGACGCAAGCAGATCCTTGAATACCACGGTCTCCTGGTACGACGAAATGGTGCCGTACGTGATGCTCTCACGGAAACCCACAAGCGGCTCGGAGACGCGCACCGCAACCTTCGCAAAGCGCTCCTTCAGGTCCTTGATGCATCGCTCGAGGTGGAGCTCACCCAGCGCCACGATCACGTGCTCACCCGTCTCCTGCACCTGCACTTCGACGGTCGGGTCCGAGCGGTAGAGTCGCTGAAGCCCTGCTTCCAGCGCAGCAAAGTTGCGCGGGTCTTCCGGTTCCACGGCCACGCGCACGATCGGCTTGGCCTGGTACGGCATCTTCGTCAGCGATGGACACGCAAGCGTACTCGACAGAGTTGCAGTCTTGAGAACATGCTCGTGGAGACCCACGATGCCGACAATGTTACCTGCGGGTACGGCGTCGAGAGCGTGTAGTTCTCGTCCCATCATCATGTATGGCCGAAGCATGCCACCTGGGACGCGCGTCACGTGTTTCACGTCCACGTCCGCGTCCGTGTCCATGTCACCGTAGTAGCCCTGGAACTTTGGATCGAGCACGTAAATCGGCGCCCCGGCCTTCAACACACCTGAGTACACGCGCCCCACGCCCACGTAGATCTCCTCGTTGGACGCGTACCCTGCGCGGTGGAAGTCCGAGAGCACGTTCGCTTCGACAGAAATCATCTTGCAGATGTACACGACCACAGGCGCGTCGTCATTCATGTGACAGGCTTGCAGCGATCGGAAAACAGTGGCATGGCGGTCGGCGGTCTCTAAATCCGCCAGCGAGATCGCACAGAGCTTCTCCGCACGCTTCGCCTGTGCGACGATGGGGCTCGGGAGCGCACGCGTGACCATCTTCAACACCGCTGTGGAGAGCGGAAGCCACTTGCGCATGACGGTCTGGACCGCGCTCTTGCGGTCATTCTGCTTGAGCTCGCGGTCGGTGATGAGCTTCCCAATACGCAGCTGACGCATGAGCTTGCGAAGCTCCTCGAAGTCGGCGTCGGAGCTCACAGGCGCCATGAGCGCCTTGTAGGTCGTCCAGATCGGGTCCAAGATGAATGAGCAGAACATCGTCTGACTGTTAGACGTCGGCGGCTTGGTCACAATCTTCTTCGTCTTGACGTTGTAGTAGAAGTTGCCCCAGAGCGCCTGGCGCACGGCGCGGAACGGTAGCTCAAGCTTCTTGGCGTACAGCTGCGCGAAGAAACCGATGTTGAACGCCCACCCGTCAGCTGCGCTCGCGAAGAGCACGTTGCCGTTCGACGGCGAGAAGAGCAACTCGTTCTCGAGCTCCTCAGTCTCGTTCGTGATCGCTTCATCGTCCTGAATTCGCTCAGCAGTGCTTTCATCGTCACCCTCACCCTTGGCCTCTTTCTCAGCGTTGGCCTTGTCGGTCTCGCGGTCGTGTCGCTCGAGCACGTCGGCACGGATGAGCGAACTCAACACGGCGTTTGCTTGCTCCAAGATGCGGTTCAGGCGCTGGTAGGCTTCGTACGGCGAGTACTGGAGCTCGAAGATGAGTCGGTCCATCTTGTTGACCACGAGGCACGGGCGGATGCCCTCCTTCCACGCCTGGCGGATCACCGCGTGGGTCTGCGCGCAGACGCCCTCAACCGCGTCGATGAGCACGAGCGCGCCGTCGCAGAGGCGCACGGCAGTCGAGACATCGAAGGAAAAGTCGACATGGCCGGGCGAGTCCACCAGGTTGATCAGATACGGCGCCTCGTCCTCGGCGCTCTCTGTGCTGCTATTGCTGTTCTGGAACACGAGCGAGATCGCGCTGGACTTCATCGTGATGCCGCGGATTTGCTCTTCTTCCGTGTTGTCTAGGAAGCGGATCTATAGTACAGTGCGTTGATACGTGTGTCAGCGTTAGTCCAAGATGCAATAGAATTTGTGAGAGCGTGATGAACGTTCATTACCTTGCCGGCGAGCTTCTCCGAGATGATGCCGTTCGCGGACACGAGGCTGTCGCTGAGCGTAGTCTTGCCATGGTCCACGTGCGCGAGGATGCAAATGTTGCGGATACGCTCGGTCGCGTGCTGCAGCCCGCTGAGCGTCTCGGGCGTCACGCGCAGGTTCGCGGCGCGGGCAGTCGGCGTCGCCATGGCCAGCAATTGGAAAATGACACGGGTGTCGGTTTTTGCTTGGTTGGCTTTTTGAAGTACGTTCACCCTCTTTATAATCGCCATGGCCACGGCTTCCTATTTGAATTTTGAGCCAATGGCCAAAATCAAAGCCTACAAATTCGAGTGTCCACCTCTCTACACAACTTAGAAAGGGTGGACATCAGCATACTCAAGATTGGGGTTTTGTATGGAAGAACGGGAGATGTCCACTGACAAACGTGTTGCATGCGAGAGATGAAAGTGAAGGTCTCATGTTGGCTCATAAATAGTTTCACCACTGCGAAGAGTCCAAGAACGTGGCGTGTAAACGTAACTGCGTTTCTTGATTCAACAAGTGGAAGTGAGATTTGAGTCACTGAGCATGATAGTGATCAGTGGATGGTCCGCTCTTAAGTAACCGAGAATACGTTTGTAGTTATTGTGCATTTCACATATTTTGGCAAAAAGGTGGTGCGAAATGAGTATTTCCCTTGGGGAAGATTTGCATCCAGTCTTATCAACGCCATTATTGTTACAGCGCAAACCCCTAATAAAGGACACAGTTACGCTTTTTGGTGACGATTCTGATCGCTAAACGCTGAATTATTGGTAGTGGATCCGCTGCATCTGCTGTGCACCGACGTGTTTTGTTTTTCTGGCTCTGCGAAGAGCGATGAAGTCGACCAAGCGCAAACGTCCGCAAGACGACTCGGACTTCACGAGCGATGCTAATGTGGTCGCACTATAAACTCAAGATGCTGCTGGAGTACAAGATGAAGTGGTCTGGCGGAAAGATGGTCGAGTGCGAAGAACACTACACTACGAAGACGTGCTCACGAGGTGGGAGAATCAACCGCGCCATCACTCACGAGAAGATCTTCTGTTGTCCGAAGTGTGAGCTGACGATGGATCGAGACGTGAACGCTACACGCAACATCTTTCTCAAGAACGAACACAAGCTCACCTCGGCTCTCCGGGTTCAGGTGCCCGGAGATGCCTACTCCGAGGTTGTTAAGTGCGCTACGTTTACGTAGTGTATCGACCCGAAACGAAAACAGAAGATCGTGAACGAATCGTGTTGGTACTTTGGTATCTCATGGCAAGTTGGCGATCTTCTGAGGCGTAAGGATCTGAAAACTCATGTTTTTCAAATTCATCAAGAGAAAGATCAGTATCGTAAAACAGTCTACAGCGCGATGTGATAATAAGCTCATGCGCCTCCCATTTCAGTGTAAGGCCAACGTACTCGTTGAACTTAATCGCATCATTGATATTGTAGATCCAATAGAATGCACGACTGACTCCTGTTTCGACTCGC
>JAASGO010000179.1:0-39148 GCA_023334245.1 Globisporangium cederbergense | reverse complement strand
TTCTGGCCCGCGCATGGGCATGTGCTAGAACGCACGTATGATATCCGTCGCGTGCAACGGCAACGTCCTGCCGATTGAGATGCGCCGGCGGCAGATCCGCGAAGAGATCGGCGAGCCCTGCGACCCGCGATACGAAGCCTGTTTCGGATGCACAGGTAAGTGATCACATCGTGAACAATCGATTTCGGTAACCTGGGAGTGTGTGAGCATACTGCTGGAGGATGGTGCAACACCATCCTCAAGATACGAGGGTGAACTTACAAATATGGGTTTTAATCAAGACGTTATTCTTTTGAGTTCGGACTGGCTGGTTGAAGAACCTCTCTATTTGCATGGAGCCTTTTTTGCATGCAAGCAATTCTTTACTTGCATCAACCGGCTATTTGTGATCACACAACGACCCGACGGGCCCTCATTAACACCGGAAGGACCTGATTGATGGTGAGAGAGGCTCCAAAGAGCGGCATACAGTGGTTACCGCAGCGCGAGTTCAGTACGGTAGTCTGGAAAAATTCCTTATCTAGATTCGGAGCATGGATAGAGAGGATCGTGTCGTGTAGAAGGACAAGTTCAAGGCTGGAACTCAGTCAACCACTCGTCCACTCTGGAAGGCTGATTACAAGCTCTACCCATGCGTGTACGGTTTGGCAATGATCTGAATGGAATGAGCAAGTGCACAAAGGCGGAAAGCATCCAACGAACGACTGGTTGTGAATAGCGTCCAAGTTTCGGTGGAAATTTTTGAATACTGGAGGTCTCTCGTCACCTCCCAGCTGCCGAAATAATGAACTTGAAGCCCCAACAAAACCCCACGGACGGACTGACGGACGGTGTCAACCGTGCACGGCCCGATAGATCGGACGAAGAAGACGTATTGCGGATGAGCGCCAGCGAAGGTGGTGGTGTCGGTGGACAGACGCTGGAGACACAAATTCTTTTCCCTTCTTGGTCGGTTGCAGGCAAATCCCAAGTCAAAGTGTTGGTGAATGGCATTCGAACAGGCAGTCTCTTTTTCTACGCCTGAGCCAAAGCTAATCCATCGCGCTTTGCGCTCATGAGTGTACCTAATCCTCTTATGGAGGTCCAGCCTCAGCGATCAACAGTAGGCCAAGGCTCTTGCGATTGAAAATCTTTTACAACCCAGGAATCTGTGTCTATAGCCGCTTTATGCGTCGTTGGCCGGACAGGCGAGCTTACCGTAACCCAAACCAGCCGGCGAGCATCCATCCATCTGACACAGAGCATGGCTGCGAGGGAGCGAGGGAGCGAGAGTTGCTCGGTTTGTAATCTGCCTGGCTACGGTATGATGCCGAGAAGATTAGTCTAGATTGAATTGGATGTGGATCCGAAAGACGACCATCTACAACACCATTGGAACGTCGCTATTCTTAGTAGCGCAAGCTCATGATGCTGGTTGGCGGGATATGATACCAGCAGAGTGCTGCGCAAGTGAGAGCACGCAATAACGGACAGAGAGAGATAACAGAGACGCACCTAAGCGATCAGTAGTTCGCTCAATTCAATTGTGCGTACCAGCAATCATAAGTGAACCTGATGACTAACAATGTAGCGAGCGTGAATGGGGATTCGTTGAGGACCAATCAGAAAGGTTCTGCTAGAATAAATGCAATGCGAACTTACTAGTTCGAAAGTATCTGTGACACGGGTTCCGAAAAGCAGTATACAAACAGCAAGATGAATTCGGCAGAAAAGACAGCGTGGCGACAGCACGTTTTCGTCACTCGAACTTTGTTCATTCACTAGGTACGCATCCCTCAACTCCGAGACTGCAAATGAACAGCAAGTGTCCTGTTTGTGGGCGAGCTTTCCGAACTTTCTGGCCAGCTGGGCACGCGCTCGCCTGATACCTGGCTGGCGACTCTGACTGCACCCACTCTCTCTCGCAGCCAAACGGCTTTCGTCAGAGAGTGGGCTGCGAGACAGTTCGCCTTTCAGCCAGACAGGTGCGTACCTAGTGGGCTCGTCCTCCGCTGCCCCACTTGCTCATCCGCATACAGGCCACCCAACCCACACCCAAAGCCGCAACCGGACCACAGTTTCTTCATTAGCCTCCCAACCTCACGGCCATCCGCACGCAGTCCGCAAAACGCCTCCGTCGGCCGCAAGCGAGCGAGAAAGCCGTCTCGTATCGCAGCATACCACAACCATGGTGCAGCTCTCCACCAGCCTCTCGCGCGCACACGAGTACGCGCACTACGCGCTCTGGAGCTCGGCGCTCTACATCCCGCTCTTCGCGTACCCGCTCTACTCGCGATGGCTCAACATCTTCCGCAACGCCGAGCTGCTGGGCGTCTCAAGCATCGTCAAGGGCAGCGTCTTCGGCTTCTTCCAGGACCTCGCGATCTGCTTCCAGACGCTGCTCATCGTGCGCCTCGCGTTCTTCGTCAAGCGCGCACTCGACCGCTTCCGGGACAAGCATAGTAGCAGCGCCAGAGCCAACGGCCAGTACCTGCTCGTGGCCATGCAGGAGGCCGAGCGCGAGCGTGAAACGACCCCGTCGCTGCTCATCGTCGTTGTCTTTCGCGCGCTGCTGCTCTTTCTCGGCCGCATCTTTGTGTTCAGTACGTTCGTGCTCGCGTTCCTCTGGGCGTCGCTGGCTGTGCTGGCGGACTTCTGCCTGCTCATCACGTTCCACCCGCGCCTGAACCGGGGTTTCGTCGAGATGTACGTCATGTTCGCGGACCAGTTCATGGCGTCCGTGTTCAATCCCGAGGTGCTCACGCCTGCGGTCGTGTGCGGCCTTGCGTCCTACGTGCTCTCGCTCGCGTGGTGGACTACCGGCCTCGTCCAGGACAAGATCGTGCTACCCGAGTTCGACGTGCTCTTCTGCCTTCGACACCCGCAGTCAGGTTCAAGCTCCGGATCCAGCGTGTCTGAGTCCTCGTCGTCCTCAACCCCGTCGACCCCACGGACACGGCTCGCATCTGAGCGCAAGAGCGAACAGACCCCGATGGCCTGGATCTTCAGCGTGCTCTCGTCGCTGACGTTTCGGTACATCTTCCTGAGCGTGACCGTCTACATGACGGCGCTCCAGACGACGATTGCCTTCGACGGCAACGGCAATGACATCTACCTGCTCTCGAACGCCATGTTCTCGCTCCAGATGGAGAACTACTTGCGGCCACCGGACTCGGCCAACACGCTTGCGCTGCTGCTCTCTGATGACGAGCATTTTGCGAGCATCCACCAGGCCGTAGGCCCGAACGAGGAATTCGAGGTTGAGAACAGCACGCTCGCCAGCTTCCCGTACTGGCGCAAGACAGTCGCGTTCCGTGGGGAGAAACGCTTCGACATTGTGCCGCCCAACGATACCGCAACAGGAGCGTTCAACCCGGACATCCTCTTCATCAACCTAGAGTCCTGGCGCGCCAACTACGTGGGCTGCATCGGCGGCGCGCCCATGAAGGCCAAGTTCAACCAGACGCCCACGCCGTTCTTCGACGAGATCAGCAAGTCGGGCGTGCTCTTCCGCAACCACTACACACCGTCGCTGCAGACATCGCGCACGCTCATGACGACGCTCTACGGCATCATGCCCTTTTTCTCGGAAGGCTCGGCCGTGCGCGACATCAAGTCGACCAAGCTGCGACTGCGCGGCATCCAGAACCTGCTGAGCGAGCTGCGCGGGTACGTCACAGGCTTCTGGTCGGCCGTGAGCTTCACGTGGGAGGACTGGGCCGGGTTCTTCGAGACCCACGGCTTCGACCTGCGCGTGGACCAGGACGGCATGATGAAGTACCTGACCGAGAAGCAGAAGGCGAGCTACGGCGACGACTACCGCTTTTCCTGGGGACGTCACGACCCGGTCTCCTTCGATGCGCTCGAGAGCTTTCTTGAGATTCACAAGGGGAAGCAGGGCGCGGATCGCAAGCCGCTGTTTCTCGACATCTACACGATCACGAGTCACGACCCGTGGGTCGTCCCTGCGGACTTTGTGCCCGACAACATCACGGCACTCTTCACCAAGCACAATACCAAGTACCTCACGGCCATGAACATGGCGGACCGCGCGCTGGGTAAGTTCATTGGTAACCTGCGCACGAAGGGGCTCATGAAGAACACGATCCTGATCATCGAGGGCGACCACGGCTACGGCCGCATGGAGCACAACGGCAACATGGATATCATCTCGTCCCACGTGTACGAGGAGGCGTCGCACATCCCACTCATGATCGTCGCCGACGACTTCATCCCGGAGCACGAGAAGGGCACAATCGTGGACGACATCACGTCACAGACCGACATCCTCGCGACGATCGCCGACATGGTGCGTCTTGAGAACTTCCTGCAGCACGGCATCGGCCACTCGCTGCTGCGCAAGGAAGATGAACGTGCCGTGGTGCTCGAGAACCCGTTCACGCGCGGCACCAAGGGCGTGCGCGTGGGCGAGCTCAAGTACGCGTTCTACGGCTCGGGCGAGTTCGAGGTCTTCAACATCACGAGCGACCCGGGCGAGCACGCACCCGTTGAGAAAGGCAAGACTGCATGGATCAAGGGCAGCGGCAGCAGCGAGAGCAAGTGGGTCAAGAGCGATCCGCGGCGCAGGCTGCTGGACTTTGCCGATATGATCGTCGACACGTCCACGTTCATGTACAAGAACAACGGTTTCATGCCTTAGACCTTCGACGGTTGAGGCGGATGATAAGTGAGAAAGCTGAGGCGACAATAGAAAAGTTAGAGACTAGAGGAGAGAGAGACAAAGTGAAGCACTCGAGAGAGAGAGATAGAGAGGCGACAATGAAAATGTAATGTATCGACTGCGAGGATCACCCGAGTGTTGTGTTGTTTCTTGTCATGCTGTCTGCATTGTGATGAGCGAGGGGACGGTGAGCTTCATCGTCTAGTGCTACTTTGGCGCTAGAATTTCGACCGTGTCTGGACTTATCAACAAACTTGTTAAGGTTTCGCATCCTTACTTCCATTGCTGTCATTTGGGAGTACTTCTGTTTACGACAAGTCGGTCGCGTCAGGCTTCTTGTACACCATGTGATCCAGTAGACTCGCAAATTGCGTGTTGATTGTGTCGGCGTCGAACACCTCGGGGTCGTGCATTGCGCTCATCTTGGCACTAACTCGGTTCGTGTCCGGGAACAGGATGTTCGGGAGCGCGTTCCGGCGATTGGCTACGAATCGGGGCTGCATGGGCGGTGCCGGTTCTACGCGGATGTAGTCACTCCCTTCCCACGGCGTCAGAATGCCGTCACTCTCAGCCGCGGCTTCGTAGATCTGACGCATGAGGTGCCAGTAACGAGCCCACACGAGCGACTCCGACACAGCGTAGGGGCTTCGCACCATAGAGAGATCAGCCTGATCACCTTGCATTTGTCTGACTGTAACAAAGTCGCGCCGCATGCGCTGGAAGCCGATGTAGCCATCGAGGATGCACTTGAGGCAGCCACACCCTGCACCTTCACAGACCCGCAGGAAATGGTTAGAAAGCAGGTCGCGCGAAAGCGCTTCGAGTGTACCGATGAAGAAGCAGCGGATGTTGCGCCACGTCTTGTCGAGGTCTGAGATGTCGTTCACGATGTTGCGCAGGTCACCATCTTCGTTCCACACGACGCGGTCAAGCTCGTACTCCTTCGCGACCTGCAGAAACACTTCGGTGTTGATGTGGTCGCACTCAGTGCGCCGCAGAGTCTCGCTGTACATGAGCAGGATGTCTCCGAGATCGCGTGCATGGTCGATCGAGAGCACGATCTGCGAGAACTCGGCCGACGTGAGCTGCCCGTCTCCATTCATGTCGCCGGCACGGAATGCGTCCAGCAAGTGGTTATCGCGTCGCAGCTGCTCGTCTCGCCACTCGTAGGAAACAAGCTGTAGCAAGTGGTCCACGTTGATCACTAGCTCCGACGCACTCTGGGCTGTTGCTGCTACTGCTGTTGTATTGCTACTGGCGTCCGACGTCACTGTCGATGAAGTTGAGCCCATCGCAGCGATGGCAACCAAACGATCGCAGAAAGCCACAACCGAGTTCTTCCGCATCGCACGGAAGCACAGCTGCGCCGCCTCTTGCGCCTTGTCCACGCTAATCGTCCAGTTCTCTCTGTCGGGTACCACGATGCGAGGCACGAACCCACTTCGCAGTCTCTTTGAAGGCGCTTGTTGCTGTGACAGCTGCTGTCCTCCTTTCATAATCGCGCCTCCTGTGACATTGATATCGTCGCAGACAATACACTCGAGAAACTCGAGGTAGTTTGCGAGCTCTGTCTTGGACACTTCTTCAAAACAGTAGCGCGCGAAGTACTCAACGCGTAAGTGTTGTGCACGGTACATTTCAATTGCGCACGAGAACGCCAGCAAGTGCATGTCGGCGATCCCGGGGAGCCCGTAGCTATGCAGGAACTGCTGGTAGACAATCTGCGCTAGCGACAGTTCCCGCCCACGCATCGGCGCGTAGGGAAGATTTGTCTTCCGTCTGCCAGCGGTAAGCATCTCTCCGTAGGCGTCTGCGATGATCTTGAGCACGACCGAGAGTGACTTCTTTGCAAACTGGATGAGCTGGTCTGTGTTCATACGCCAGGAGGTGACCAATCCACCGATCGATCGAGGTACGGCAGCGCTGTTGATCTTCTGGTATTTGTTCTCCTTCTTGCGGGGGGATGTTCCACCAGCGGCTTTACCCAAGAGCGTACTCAACGTCAATGGCGCTAATTTGGTTGGAAGCACAGAGCTTCTCGCCAAAGCGCTGCTGGTGTTAATTGCAAGCGGCGCTGGAAGTTCAATCGGAGCTGCTGACGCCACTTCGCTGGGATCAAATGTCGTCTGGCAACCAACGTCGACAGATCCGAGCTTCACGTACTCCTGCCACTCCATGGGCTCTGCGACAGCAATCACGGCGCTCAGCTTCCGCTTCATTTCGGTCGTGAGAGAATGGGGATGCTTGTCAGGGTTCTCAACCGGCGCTACTTGTAGCGGTGGAGCATTCTCGTCGATAATGAGCCCATTGCGGAGAATTTGCAGCACGCGTTCTTCTGGTTTACACACCAGCAGCGTCTGAAAAGCGCTCAGTATCTCTAGATTTGAAGTTGGCAACACCGACTGTGGTGGTGGAGTTGGAGGCTCCTCTTTAAGCTCTGGGATCGGGGACGTGGCTCGATCGACCCGAGGCTTCTCCTCTCGCGGTTGCGGCGGGGCAAGCTTTAGTAGCATCTTGGTTTTGTCTGTAGTTGTTAGTTGGCTAAGGAGTTGATTGATGTTCTTCTCAACTGTCACCACTGGCACTGTTGCTTGTGTACCACCATGCGAAGGAAGCTTGCCGTCGAGAAACGGTTGCAGCACTTGCCGCAGCATCGCCATGCGTGCCGAGTACTCCTTGTCGTTCGTGATCGCTTCAAGCAGGCACTCCATCCACAGCATCTTGAGTTCCATCTTCATCTGTGGGATGTGCACTTTCGGGTCGTCTAGGCTCACTACTTGCGGCGTAGGCTGTGGTGCTGCCACCACTACGGCTTTCTTGGACGCTTCTAGCTTGAGGCTCTGGATCTTCTTCTTCATCGCTTCGGTCGGGTGTTTGGCGTTCATCTTATCAAGCCAACTCTCGCGCTCTTCCCGCGATAGCATGGCAAAAAGCTTCTTCAAGAGCTTGATCCGGATCTCGCGCACATGTGCAGAGACAATGTCCATTCCGTTGTTGTTACTGTCGCTCGACCTTGGCGCGAGCGAGCTTGCAACAAGAAGCGAAGTGTTGTGCTCAGCCTCCATTTCGTCGACAATGCGAAGCACTTGGGACCACCGACCGTCGAGTGGGAAGTTCTCCAAGCAGTGGTCGATTAACACTGCGCGCTCTTTTTCTTCTAGCAACGGTAGCAGCACGGTCGTGATGATCGAAAGCACCTGTGTGCTCGATAACCGGTGGTGGTGCAGGAAGTTCCAGATCATGAGCTGGAAGTTCTCGATCGATAACTTGACGGATCGCTGTCTCGCGTCACCGGCACCGCCTTCATCTTCATCATCAAAGTCATCGTCAATCTCTTGGCCATCGCCATTCGACATTGACGACCTTCGTCGAGTTCGTCGGCACCGCTTACTTTCGAGAACGTTCTTCTCGTACTCCTTCGATAGCAGGAGGAACTGCTCTTCATTAAGGTATGCTGCCAAGTCGCAGAGGAAGAAGTACTCCATCTCTGCTCCGAGGATCTTCTTGAAGAAAACCTGCTTTGTGAGACTCGTTGGATCTCCCTGGGCGCCGCAGGATACTAGGTAGAAGCGGAAGAGCATCTCGCCAGCGTTCGGTAGTTGCTCAACAATGCACTGCAGATGATCGCTGCTCTCCATGACGCTGATGTGGTGCAGAAAGAGCGCTTTACCGTGCGCGTCGAAGCGTTTAAAGATGTCTTTGAACGAGTCGACGTCGAGGAACTCCAAGATCGAGCACAAGATCATCTCTTTCCCGCTGGTGCTGAACGACGCTGCGCTGTGTGCGATCGCGCGGCAAATCTGCGCACTCGATGCGAGCGGGATGAAGAACGGGTACGCGTTGTCTTCGTCTTCCACGATGCTTTTCCGGACGTGGAGTTGTAGCCTTTTCTGCTCGGCGTGCTGTTCCTTCATAAACGAGAAAAGCTCGTCGAACTTTGCCCCGTTGCTGCTGCTAGGTGCACACGCCGCGAGCTGAGCCAACCCAATCTCGAGCTGCTGGATTGGGACTTGAATGAAAAAACGTGTCGCCTCATCGTCCGTCAGAGATCGAAGCACTCTGGCGTCATTGATGCAACGATTTGCAAACAATTGCTTCTCCAGCTCGCTTGCTCGCGCAAAGTACGTCTTCCGATCAAAGAAACCCTGTACCAGTGTTGCCATCGGCTGCTGTGAGCTCGCTGTTGCTGTTGATATCTGCGACGTCGCGGCTTCAAATGGATCGAAAATCTCGTCTTGCGGGGCGGGGCAATAGATCGCACTATGTATACCCACCGCCAGTTTCTCCAGCAGACTCTTGTAGCACCCGACAATCCCGGGCATCTTGACGAGACTCGCAAAACACGCTGCGACCTCGACTGCATTCGGGCGCCCCATAATTGTCACGTACGCATCCTGGATCTCGTCGAGTTTCGTCTCTGTGAACACGGCGAACGATGCAAACCGTTGTTTCTCGTTCTCGTAGCTCGCGATCCAGCGCTTGATCTTGTCGTCCGACGAGAGGGATGTGTGGAATCGCTGCAGACGTCCAATCTCCTCGTCATCGTCCTCCACTTCAGCGTCGTCCTGGGAATCCGGAGAGCCACTGTGCTGCACCTGCAGATGAACCCTGGCAGTGGATCGAGAAGGAGAAGCTGAGTCATGCGCTTCGCTGGTTGCTGGACGAGGTGTGAGCTGGTTCTGTTCACCGCCCTCAAGCGGACTCAGGCGCTGGCGAACGTACTTCTTCCGTCGGAACGACTGTGTTTCCATTCAATAGCAGTGTCAGTCAATCACAGCCGTGAGAAAGATACTCAGGTATAACGAGACACAAGTTGGGTGCTGCACTCACCTTTATAGAGAAGATTGGTCCGTCGCCAGGCTCAAACACACTGCCATCGTCGCCACCACCCGATTTTCTGGCGGCATCTGCGCCGCGGCTGTGGCCTCTCCGACTCGATGCTGATGGTGTTGGTGGTGTGGCAGCTGTCGTTGCAGGCATCGACAGTGTTGACACTTTCTCGCACTGGGCTGACGATGAGGGACCACTTGCTGGCATCATGACGCACGCGTGGGCTTATTCGCTCGTGTGACTGCTGACACGCATCTGCAATTCGTTGCGCTGGCGGTGGTGGCGGCTTGCTGGAGCGGGCATGTGTGACGCACTTTCCGCTCTAATAAGCAAGCTGATCACTGTGAATGAAACGATTGTGTTGCGCTGCGACCTTTCAGCCACACACTGTCGTGTCTGAGTAAGCACATGATACACGTCACACAAAAGCCCACGCAGCCCGTGAAGCCGTAGCGTTGGCGCAAGTGCGCGTCATGGAGCCGTGTGCGTGGTACGCCCGTCCGCGGGTATCCTATTCGCGTGCTTGGTCAGTCGCCTTCCAGCTCAGTAGTGTTGACGGCATTCTCCAGTCCCAACGTGAACCTCAATTTGCACATAACGGAAGGCGAGGTGGAGATGAGCGCGCGCGACCCAGAGCCCGAGCCTGCAGGCGCCGCCGCCTCCGAAGATGGAGGCGACAAGTCTACAGGCACTAAAGCCCCACTGCTGCACCAGGCGGTCGCACGTGGCAACGTGGTGCGCGTGCTGTCATTCCTCGAGTCCAAGAGGTATAGCATGGATGAACTGGACGTCGTCAGTTCATCGCCGGTGATCGTAGCTGCTCAAATGGGCCATCTTGCTGTTGTGGAACTTCTCATCTCGCTCGAGGCGGACGTAGGTTTGAAGAATGACGACGAGTCCACTGCCCTGCACTTTGCCTGCTTCCACGGCCACACTGCAATCGCCACATTCCTGTTGACGAAGAGCGCAGTAATCCAGGGAATGAATAACATGGGCACGAGCGGCTACACCACGCTGCATTGTACAGCACGTGAGGACTACGTGGAAATCGTTCAATTAATGCTCGATCACGGTGCGAACCCCAACATCACGAGCGACGGCTGGTACCCGCTGCACGATGCGTGTGTGAGAGACGACTTCGAGATTGCCAGCCTTCTACTCTCGCGGGATGCGAATGTGAGCGCTGCGATGCACGATGGCACCTCCCCATTGCACCAGACAGTACGGTTTCTCATCAGTCGCAGCGAAGTGGACAACAGGACGACAGCAGATGTAACATCACTCTACGCCGCAGCAGAGCTTGGCTACTTGGACGCTATCAAGTATCTGGCGACCGTCAATACGCAGTGGAGAGAGTGCAATACTGCTGTTCACGCAGCAGCACACAACGGACGCGTCGCTGTGCTCAGGTTCCTGATCACACAAGGCTGCGCCATGGATTCGCCCGACGACAAAGGGCTGACACTACTATGCTACGCTGTTGTCCCAGGTGATGTAGACGCAATGGACATCCTGATCACTGCTGGCGCGAACGTGGACATGAAGAACCATCAGACCAGCAACTTCACTCCCTTACACTACGCATCAGAGTTTGGTCAAAACGACGCACTGTAGATGATGATCGCGAATGGCGCTGACATCCACGCAATTACTCCGTTTGGCCACACACCGCTTCACATTGCAGTCCTGCACGACCACGTCAGTATTGCCATCTGGTTACTGGAAAAGGGCGCTGCTTCTGAAACTCGGAACGGTGAGAACGAGCTCTTCGTAGCGCATCTCGCAGCGATGAACGGTCAAATTGGAATTCTGCAGTACTTACTGGCCAACAAATGGACAAAGGACTTCGAGAGGAAGGTGAACGACGCGAGTCCCATGTCGATGGCAGCGTTAGCTGATCATTTCGACGTTGTCCAGTTCCTAATCGAGTATCAAGACAACAACAGTAGCGACTCAGACTCCAACAACGAAGCCCAGCTCATACTCAGGACTGAAGCTTTAGCCAGCGCGCTCGAAGGCGGTCACCTCAAAATCATGAGAATGCTGTGTGAGAACGGCGCGAGCACCGACATGCTGGCCATAAAGGACACGACGGCGTTGCACATTGCCACTGCGGTTGGGAGCATTGACATTGCCGAGTACCTGTTCGAAGATCAGCACGTCGACCTCAAAGCGCGTACCTCACTGGGCGTCACTGCGCTACTGTATGCAGCGGCTACTGGTCGTCTAAAGATCGCGGAGATGCTGATCGCCCATGGCGCTCCAGTTGGTGAAGCCATCGAGAACGCGACCGGTCCTGTTGAAATCGGAACAACCTCGGTGCACTTTGCTGCCTTTTGCGGCTGTGTGGACGTGCTGGCTGTGCTGCTAAGCCATGGCGCAAACCTAAACGCCAAGACTTTGAATGGTACAAGCGCATTGGGGTGTGCCAAACATTTTGAGGCAGTAGCGCAAGAGGAGGAGGAGGAGGGGGAGGAGGAGGGGGAGGAGGAGACGACGTCTAAAGCCGACCAAGTGATCGAGTTCCTCATCGCCCATGGAGTACTTGGAGTATAGATTTTTGAGACAGTGGTGAAGAATCGAGTTTCTCCAGCGTGCAAGGACCAGCAGTGACGTGGGGGATTCTTGTTGTATGAGTGTGACGATTTTGATGACAGTGTTGAGTTTGTTTTAATGAGACGATTTCTTTTCGTGGTAGTCGCAGCGCACTATCTCACTCGCTCACGCATCGGCTTCAAGCTACAATTTCTATTCCAAGCTTCATTGGAATAGGGACGACGCTCAGGGTCAGTATTCTTAGCTACGAGCACCTTTCGAAAGCAAGAAGCACTAGCATGTGAGCCATCAAGTCATCCGTAAAAAAGCTCAGTTTAAAGCTCTCGAGCTGTTCCAGTCTGCAAGTCGGTAGTGAAGAGAGATGGTCGAGCACGATGAAGGTGCCAAGCAACCTCGCAAGGCGGCGATGAATCCCGACCGACTGCGGAAGCTCATCGACTCACCCACGCCAGCCAATGCTTCTCGAGAGGTGTGCTACATAAACCAAGTTCATCCAGGCTTTGCAGCTTTCCTATTTGGCCACGTTTCTGAACAATGTTTGCCACTCGCACAGGTCCACGCAGCGCTCGTGAAGGATCAGACGCTCGTCAAGTCGTGGAACGGCGAGCGCTGTGACGTGCGGCCCTTCGAGAAACTCAGCGAGCCTGCGAACGTGCTGCTCGCTAAGGATCTGCGAGCTGTGAGCCTTAAAGATGCGGCGATCTTTCCCAGCGGGCTGCAACTCACGGACGTCAAAGTTCGGTAAGTGGTCATAAAGAATGTGTCAACAATGAGCCCGCCACTGTGGTCCTAACATGCTTCCTACCAGGCCTCAAGACCCAAGTCTCCATGACAACCTCGTACGTTTCGATACAAACTTGTACCTAGGCAGATGGTCACTATCGATGCGCTCACATTGCTTATCGGTGCACCAATCCATCTCAGGCTGTCCCAGTGTTGAGCAAGAAGGACACGTTCGCGCACGCCCCGGAGATCGAGCACCAACGCGTGCCGGCCTCGGTGATGCTGCACGAAGGGCTCATGACTCCGGAGCAGCGGCGCGAGCGACTACACTTTGAGACCGACTACCACCACGCGCGCCGCGCGATCCAGAAGACCGAGAACAACGACCGGCGGTTGCATCAGATCATGTGAGACCGGTTGTTTTTTAGCCGAGTTGGACCACTCAAACCATGTTCTAACTGATTCAACTTTGCTACACGAACTCCCAGCCAAGCACGGCACTCGACGAACCACGTAGTGGGATCCGCTGGCAACCAGGACCAACCCGCAAGAATGCGAGGCGAGCCGTACAAGCCAGACCTGCTCAGCCACGACATGTCGCTGAAGGACCAGCACAAGTACCGGGACTTTGCGAGCAAGAGCAATCAAATGAACCCGCGCTTGAACCACCACGACCGCATCTTCAACAGGACGCCCGTCGAGTGGAATCCGCAACGGTACTGTCACTCTCAACAGCCCAAGGGCTTGTTGTATCGCTATACTGATAGGACTAACCAAACTTTGCCTGGATTTTATATGCGGAACACCAGGGCTCAGTATCTTCGCAACCAGAGCGATGGCGGCCGCCAGTACGACGTCGTGAATGGTGGCGTGGTGAGCTACTGCCCGCCGACAATCCCCGAGAAGAGCCACGCGCGCCAGGCGCATCCGTCGGTCATCGTCCACCCTTACACGCGGTAAAATCAGGCTTTTGAGGCACAAGAAAGAGCTACGAAAGTGAGAGAGAGAGAGCCGCATATGAGGAACAAGATCAGCAACAACACATTTCACACTCACAAACATCGTTCTGGTGTTGTTCTTAGACAGCATTGCGCTCTCAGTCTCACAATCAAAGCTGCAGTGTCTTTCTGTACTACTAGGCAAGCTGCTCTTCCAGCTTAGCAGTAGTAGTAACGGCCGAAGCTCTTGCCGAACGCACACCTGGGCTTGTCCTCATCATCGAGTTGGTTCCAGTACGCGAGCGTGTAGCGCCAGCCAAAGCCGAGCTTCGAGCCCGCAACGTCCACAATGGCCACCAAGTTATCTGCATCTGCAGCACCGCTGGCCTTTACCTTAGCTCGTTCGTCTAGCTCAAAGAGAAAGCCCTCGGCAATCGAGGTACTTTCCTCCAGCAGCTCCGTGTTCCCAGCAGCTCCACCTCCGGCGCCTCCCATGGTGCTCAGCTTACCAGTGGACGAGGCCAATTTAGGCGCAAGGTCGATCGTGTCAAGCAGCTGCCGGAGCAGAAAAAGCTGGTCGAGGCGCGAGAGCACGAGGCGGCTCTGCGAGATCGTGATGTTGTTGCCCAGCACGAAGCTGCGCGCTGAGACAGTTGGCAACTCAGTAGTTGTGTTGTCTGTGTCGTTATCATTATCAGTATCGGCATTGTCGTCGTCATTCTTCGTAGCTGCTAGTCGTTTAGCCAGCACCTTGCTGCTCTTGATCGCCGGCAAAGCCTTGATCGGGCCCGAGACGACCACGCGCAGCGGGACAGTGGCCTTGGACTCCGCAGCCTCAGCCGAACAAGCAAACTGGAAAACCACCAGCACCAGCGTGAGCACGAGAAGAGCGGTTGGCATTGCACCAACTGAGCGGTGCGAGGAGAGGCCCATGGCTAATCCAGGCTGGGATTATACGAGCGGGCGGGTGGATCGAGACCAGCTTGTCCAGGACAAGGAGGAACGCGTTATGAAAGCAATGGGGTGAGTGCCTTGAACAAAACAGCCATATTATCTTCACACATGACGTCAAAGGCCTCGCCATTGCACCGGTAACATGTACGTACATGCAGCACTTTCCAGGGCATTTCTGCGCATGGTATACCTTCCGTTTTGACCTGCTGCTCAGAGCCATTCCATGCGAGTGCCAAGTCAAACGTGAAGCGAGCTCTTCGTGAACGGAGTGACTGGTTGGTCATCCATTCAACATTCACTCTCGCAAGTTGAAGTTGAAGTGACTGGTGGTCAGTGAGCGCCTTTCAATAGAGGGCGCAATATGCAGAGCGCGCGAAGAAGGACGATGGCTGCTGGCGCATCGGCGTCTTTCACGGGAAACGACGCGATCTCTCTATAATATGCGCCCACTGGGGATGCGGTACGAGCGAGGAGCATTGCATTTTGAGAGCTCTTCCTTCGGGGATTGCGCGCGGGCTTTTCCTGAAAACAAAGAGAAACGAATGGAGGAGAGCGAACGCACTACAGCCACCCTCGGCGACAACTTCTTACGCTTATTAGCAGATACCTCTTTGATTTTTTATACTTACACATAAGGGCATTCACACAAGCTCCAGCTACGTGACGTCGCCAGGCCATGCGTGCTGCTACTCTACACACTGTTTCGCTTCGCTCTTCTTCTTCCTACGGCTCGCTGGACTCCATTCACTCATTCTTTTCTCGTCTTGGTCTTCTATGATACATTCGCGCCAAGTCGCTCTCTCGCTCTCTCTCGTTCGCTCTCGTTTCCCGTTTCTTCAGTCTTGATTCACTTACTCATTCGTTCAGTCGCGCCGAATGGGAATTGTGCCGCCATCGCCAGTCGACCAATTCAAATTCTTCCTCAAGCGCCCTTCCACTCACAGCATCTCAGGCAAAAACTCAAACTGGGGCGCGTTCACGACGCCCTCCATGAACGACACGACCTGTCCGCCGCACGTGACGAACATTTTGTCCCCGTTTCCACTGGACGACAGCGTCGATGGGGAGCCACGCAGGTGGCTGTGGTAGCTATTGTGGTGGTGGTGGTGGTGGTAATAGCTGCTGCTGTTGTTGTGGCTGTGGTTGGCGTAACTGTTCGGGTACGCGTACATGTTGTTCTTGCTGTACTGGCGCGGCGGCGAGTCGCTCAATGAGGACGATGTGGACGAGGAGGACGTGGACGACCCGGGACTGCCGAAGGCCCAGGCGCCACTGGCCGTGGGGCGTGGTGAGCTGTTGCGGGTGCTGGTAGAGGTGGACGCGTGCAGGTCCCAGTACTCCATGCGCTGGCGGTGCGCGCGCTGGGCCGTGAGCTGCTTCAGGTCCTACATGTGTCCACATGCGTACAAGAAAACCCCAGCAAGTCAATACACATGAGCTTGTAGAGAGGTATACATACACACGAGGGTGGTGGAAGGCGTACCTGTACGGACATGCCGCTGCGGATCTCGTACGCGCTATTGTTGTTGTTGTTGCTGGTTGTGCTGGCGTGTTGCTGCTGCTTGCCGGCGACCATACTTGCTTGTTTGTTTGAGTGCTTGTTGTTGTTCTGCGACGCAAGTTGTGCTTGCGCTTGTGTGGGTTGAGGCACGAGCTAGCTTGCTTGCTGTTGCTTTGTGGGTTGAAGCGCGCGACTTGCTTGTGTGCTTGCTTGCTTCTGCTTGTTGGCTTGCGCGGGTTGTTTGTTTGTTCGCTTGATCGCTCGCTTGCTCGTGGGCGAGAAGGGGCGTGTGTGTGTGGGTGTGGGTGGTTGGCTGTTGCGGTTTCTGGTGCCCTTTCGTGGGTGGTGTTTTGTCTGCCGCGGTTTCGCGGAGAGTGTTGGTCGCGGCTGTTGCCGGCAAATATCTTTGTGAGCACCGCAAGAAACAACGCAACGCAACGCAAAACGCGAAAACGCGAAACCGCGGCAGACACACAAGCGAGTGCAAGCGCAACTTGCAAACAAGCGAGCGAGCGAGAGAGAGAGGGGTGTCTGCTTGCATTGCTTGCAAAACCAGCAGGTGAGAAACGGTCGACAGACATCAGATCAAGAAAAAGAAAGAAGAAACATGCGTCCGGCAAAACGCTTTTCACGCACTGTACTTTACTTTACCACCACCGCATTCTTCTTTTTAGCATAGCTGTGGAAAGGGATTGACGTCCACATGTGAGCAACCACAAAAGATCAAAACATTTGAAGTGGCGCTTGTATTTCAAAAGAAAGATCGGTACAGTTCGGAATTCTTTTGACGCCTCTGCTGTAGAAGCTTGCTGATGCATACATCTCTACACGCATGGGATATATTCTCGCTCGATCAGAAATCTATTCTCTTTTGTTCGTTTCAGATCGGCAGCGGATCTTTTTTCCTCGTTCTCGTGGGCCACCGCTTTCTGACTACAGCATCGAGCCATCCTGCCCACGCTCTCCCTTTAACCTGAACGGACGCGAGCGAGAGCACGTAAAACGATTCGTTTCGCCTCCTCCGTTTCAGACCAAGAAACTCTTTCTGCCCAACAGCCCTGTTTGGTTGATTGGCCACCTGACTGACTTGCTGACGGACTCACCGGCTGGCTGGCTGGCTGGCCACCGAGTACTGAAACTGCCGTTCTGAATGTTGCTACTGGCGGTGCTTATTACTTTTCACTTTCGTGCAACGCGAGGACACTTGTGCGCCATGTTGCAGCTTGGGATTTGCGTGAAGGTGTTGCGTTAGCCATCTGAATCGCTTGGCCCCATCCAGCCATCTTGAGGCCAGCTCCATCCATCCGTCCCCTGGCCATCCATCACTCGCTTCAGTCCACATTTAGACTCACTCGTCGACGCTAGCGACACCCTCGCTCGTGATCTCAAAGGACGCGCTCGCGTTCGGACACGAGGGAGAGAACGCGACTTCCATGCGGCGCAGCACCCCACTCGGTCTCCTTGTGATCATGAGGCTGATGCGAGCAGAACAGGACGATTGTCAGAGTGATGCCCATCACGCCACTTCATGTCAATTGATAAAACGACGTACCGCTGGTTGATGCAGTTGGACCAGGAGAGCCCCAGCGCGGGCTTGAACGCATTGTTGCTACTACCAATGCTGTTGACGCCTTGTGCATCGCTGTTGAAGTTGCCCGTGACCTGGTTTGAGAGTACAAACACGACGTTATACTGCGCGCTGAGGATGCGCATGCAGTTGGCCATGTGGAACATCATGCGTGACCGCCGACTCGCTTCCTGATTGATAGGCGTAGAGGTTCAAATAACAAAAGACAAAATGTGCGTGAGACGGTGAGCTTTAGACTTTACTAAACACATCTTTTGGGTATCACTTGATCAAATGGCACTCACCTTGATGGACGCGGTCGCTTCGAGTCGGAACACGGCAGCGATCGAGTCAATCACCACAAGCTTCGTATTCTGTTCCTCAAGCAGCGTCGGTAAACGGCTTTGCTACCAGACCATGAGCCAGACGGTAAGCAAGCTGTCAGCACAACAGTAAATCTCATAAAGAACAGCCACATCATACAGAACATTTCATACATACCAGTAGATCCATCAAGTCATCCACCTCATAGAGCTGTTCAATGAAGATCCCATCGAGGAACGCGTTCGAGGATGTCTGCTTCGTGCTCGTCGTCTTGTCTTCATCATTATTATCAGCTGCAAGTTCGCTGCTTGTCAGGCGCTCGCGCTTGCGCTTGCGCGACAGCGACGCCACCACCGACCCGTACTTGCGCGAATACACGCCCGCGAGCTCGTGCAGCCGCTTGATCGAGCCGATGCCCTCGGTGCAGATGTAGCAGGCCGTACCACCCAGCCCACCGAGCTGCACGGGTAGTGTGCTCTGCAGCAGCAGCTGCAGACAGAGCTGCGTCTTGCCCGCCGACGCCTCACCGCAGACCTCCGTGAGGATACCGCTGCGGAAGCCACCGCACAGCAGAGAGTCGATGGCGTCGCATCCGCTGCGCAACCATAGCGCCAGCTCGTTCTTCTCGTTCAGGCGCCACAGATCCAGCGCCGTCGTCGCGCTCGTCGCCATTCTGCTCAGTTGTCGTGTCGGTTGCACTGCAGCCCACTAGACGTCTCACTTGGCTTCACTATACCATGTGTCTATTTTCCTTCGGCCGACACAAAATAGGTGAGTGGCATAGTGAAGCCAAGTGAGTCGTCGTTTGTGGGCTACAGTACTACGTCGGTTTACTTTTTGAGACAGGCGAGTGCGGCATACTGGATCCAAGAATTTCGACTATTGTGCGCTACGGTACTATGTTTACGGAGTGGGACACAACAGTTCTACTGGCTGAAGTCTTGACTGTATGTGTCTGCAAAGGTACGAATGCTGATTAGTATTCGTACTTTTATGAATAGACACGGTTCTGCAGACCGCTTCGGAAAACGAATGGTGGATGGGGCGGGCGGTTGAGTCGGAAGGAAGTCCACAGCCTCTCTCATTCTCCAAACAGACCAGCAACTGCGCAAGCGCAAGGACTTCTGTAATACCGCGTCGCTCCCTGCCCTCGCGTTCCGAGCCTGCAGTCATAGTGTGTGTCTTTCTATCTATCTATCTCTGTCTGTGTGTATGCATGTATGTGGGTGTTGTCTGTGGAAGGAACTGATGCTATATCCTGAGGGTCTGAGTCGCATGATCGATACCATACCAAGTCCGGTTCGCCGGCATGATCCTTCTGTTTGGAAACCTAGTGATTCGTGCATGTGTGTGACGAATGAGTGTGTCTGCGTTCATGTGTATGCGTGCGAGGGTCCCGTGCTCTGCAGTCAAATCTGCCACAGTTTTTGCAGCTTCCCGTGCTCAATTATACTGCTATTGGCTGCAAATAACAAGCGGTTGTTCATGATAGGAACCCTTCGAAAACTCACAGCTGTGTTTCAAGGAGCCAATTACAACTCACATACATTTTCAAACCACTAGTTTATGCATTCACGTCTATGTTTCTTCTATCGAGCGCGTCGCGTGCTTGCTTGTGCTTGTAGCTTTTGCCTCTACACGAGCGACCTAGGAGATTATTTTGGTCACTTTTGGCTCTGCATCCGCAATGCGGTGGTGATGAGGTGTTGTACGCTCTGCGTTAAACTGTCGAGTGTCGACCCTAGTTGGACCAATATTTAAGGGGAACACGGCGCCTTAGTAAGCACCGCGAGTGGATACAGTTTTTGTATGGACGATGTGACGAGTTCGACAGAGGCGGGTGGTCTCTTCACGAAGGCGTGACTTCTCCAAAAAGATCGCAGTCAGTTGAACACAATACTGAAGTAGCACTCACATACACACACAAGCTGCGTGTTGCTCGAGTCCATGAGTTTGGTGGAGGAACCAGTAGATTTGCGCAACCTTGTGTTTGCGGCTATGTAGCCAGTTAAATTGCTGGAAAATGGCAGGAGGAAGCAAGCATGAAGTGTAACATCAGATTCGGGCAGCTGCTTCGATAGTCGCAGCAACAGGCCCACAGCACATTGAGATCCATTTCTCACTCACTGTCTGAGCCATTTCTTGCTTTGCTTGCTTGACAGGCATTACACTTGTTTGTTTCTTCTTTGCCTTGCCGAGCCTGTCGTGATCGTTCTTCTTTGCTTTGGTGCGCATGAGCTTGTTTTGTTATCGCTGAAAGCTTGTATGCTGTTAGTGTTGAGCAAGTTTGCCTCGTTTGTTGAGAATACCTGTTTGTTCGAATTGTTGAATCTCACTGCTATCTGAAGCACGAGCTTGTTGCACACACGTATAATTTCTCAGCACCATACTTATCACACCAGCAAGCAAATTGGCTTCGCAGAATCCATTTGTGCAAGAGGGGACGAGCCGGTGAAGCCATCCGCAGCTGTTTCTGCATGTTGCTGTTGGGCAGGAAGCAATCTTGTTTGATGGAAAAGTTTTGCTTGCATGTGGCTTGGTTTCTGCGCAAAAGTTGCTAGCTTTTAGCAGTTTGCTGGCTCGCACCTGCATGCTGTTGCTGTGTGCAACTTGCTTGCTTTTCCTCAAGCCCAACAGCAACTTGCTGTGTAAAACACAGCAAAAAAGCAACAAGGCGAAGAAGCGAGCTTGCGACGCAAAAATGGAATCCGAGCGGAGAGCGAGGGTGGCAGCTGTTTGCCGCCCAGCTGGGATTGCGTTAAGCGAAGTGAGCGTCCGCGGGAGGGGCGAAATCTCGCGTGCCAATGAAATCTTCTGGAAAGCCGACACTAAGTTGCACTTCATCCCCCCTCAACCCAGAACCCAGCTGCGAATGCAAAAAGCACATCCACTCCTATCAAGGGCTCTTTTGCTTGTTGGTTTGCTTGGCTCGCTTGTTGTTAGAACCAGTTGGCTGCTTGCTTGCTTGCTCTTCGAGCAGCCGTCGACGCGCAAAACCAAAATCAGCAGGCAGGATTCCCCCTCTCCGGTTGTTTCTGCGCCGACGTGCGCAGGAGAGCAAGCGCCGCCTGTTTTTGTCATTTGCGCGGCTTGTGTTTTGATCCCTTGTGTCTGTGTTTCTGCGTCTGTCTTGCTCAGGCTTGTTGGTGCTTGTTGCGGTGTTGGCGGACGAGCCAAATAAAACCCAGTCGGCTCTCCTCGCCTCGCCCGCTTCCCGCCCGGTCTTCAGTCTTCTCTACCAGTTCGACTTTGGCGAAGAACACCCCAAAAAGCAACCCTTTTGGCCTCGGGGCGTTCGATCCATTTACCAGCAAGCAAGCAAGTCCGGCGCAAGCACGTTCGGCGCAAGCAAGTTCCAGCACGCGCGCACACACACACGCAAGCAAGGAAGCTGTTGTTGTTGTTGTTGTTCTCGCTGCTTGTCTCTTGTTGTGTACCGTCGTCCCCCGTGAGCAAGCTCCCCTCAACGGTATCCATCTTTCTATTATAAGCCGTAAAAAGTGAATGCCGTCACCCGTCCAGCCGATGATGCTCATGACGTCGCTGCAACTGGACGCGCCGCTCTCGATCCAGGTCATGGCGACCTCCCCGACCACCGCCGCTTCTGCCTCTTCCTCGTCTACACGAACCGTCTACGTGCGCATGCGCAACGTCAGTGGCAGCGTCGCGATCGAGCTCTTGCCCGCCATTACGAGCGTCCACGAACTCATCCAGCACTTCCACGAGCGCGTCTTCTCCAAATCGTACGTGTCTCTTCTTGTTTTGCATTGTGTATTGCATTGTCGTTTGTTCTTGCTCTCGTGTGTCGCTTGCTTGCTTTTTTGCACAAGCAGTATGCGAAACAAGCAAGCAAACAACAATGCAATTCCTTGCGTGAATTGTTGTGCGCATACCTGCTCTTACCTCCCAGCCGTCCATTCCTTTCTTTTGAACAGCTACATGGCGTTCGTCAAGGCCGCATCGGTGCTCGGCATGCGCACGGACCCGAAGACCGGCACCGCGCGTGAGACGCCCATCCGCGACCTGCGCGAGCTCCTGGACGCCGAGTCGCTCGTCTACGCGCCCTGCGATGAGCTGCGCACGCTCGTGGAGCAGGGCTGCATCACGCCCGCGATCACGAGCTCGTCCTCCCGGTCCCCCGGCAACTCGCCGACCAGCTCGCCGAGCCTCAAGCGGAAAGGCCGCGTGAGCTCGGTCACCTCGAACGTCGAGCGCGTGCACCGGTACGGCGCCGAACTCGCCAAGATGGACGTGTCCCCGCGCGAGAAGGCGCTCATCGAGGACCTGCTTATCGTCGGCGACGAGCAGGTCGTGGACGCTATGGAACAATTCGTCGTGAGCCGCAACACTGCGAATGTGAGGCGCGTGCTGCGTGGGCCGTCGCCGTCATTGACGCCGAAGAATGACCAGCAGCGCCAGGCGCCGCCCATGATGCTCGACAACCTTTCGCTCGACTTTTCGTCGCTGGACGTCCATTCGCCAGCAGTGCCTGCGAATTCAAACCCGTTTCTCATGGGCGAGAACCCGTTTATCCAAGCGGCGACGAGCTTCCACCCGGTGACCGAGCAGAGCAGCGCGTTCCACTCGTTCACGTCGGCCGTGACCGCACTCGACGACCCGTTCAGCATGCCACCATCATCATCGTCATCATTCTCTAATCACAACCATAGTCACCAGCATCAGCACGCGCCCGTGGTGCCCATGAACAGCCATTCGTCCGCGTCGTTAGCCAGCAGTCGCGCTCGCCCGTCGCTCATGTTTGGCGACGAGGATATGAGCAGCGCGCCGCCGGTCTTTCTACCGTCGATCCGCGAGAAGATCACGCCGCCGTCGCGCATGTCGCTCTCACTGGACGAGCTGGACGCCAGCACGGGCTTCGACGAGCTCTCGCCACAACTCTTCTCGATCGCTCAACTGCTCGACAATGTCCCCGTATCGCACGATTTCCATGAGAAGTACACTGTGGGGAAGGTGCTCGGCTCGGGCAAGTACTCAGTCGTGAAGGAGTGCACGCAACTGAGAACGGGGGACAAGTTTGCGGTCAAGATCATCGACAAGCGACAGATGATGGAGATCAAGTTCCTCAAGCGCGAGCTCGAGATTATGTACGGCCTGCGCCACGAGGGCGTCGCGCAGCTCGTGGAGCTCTTCGAGAGCAACGACGAGCTCTACTTGGTGCTGGAACTCTGTCGGCAGGAGCTCTTCGAGTACATCGACCGCAATGGGCCATTGTCTGAAGTCATTGCCCAGAAGCTCATCAAGAAACTGGTCGCCACGGTCGCGTACCTGCACGACCAGTGCATCGTGCACCGCGATATCAAACCGGAGAACATCCTGATCCACGGCGAAGACGTGAGCGACATCAAGCTCTCGGATTTCGGCATCGCGCGGAAACTGGACGGTACGGTCATGCTCACGCCCCACGAGAGCCTCACGGAGGTTGCGAACCTACATAACAATGACGCGAACGCACTGTCGTCCAGTGGTGTGCGGAATCGACTCGCCCGCGCGCACACCAAGTGCGGCACGCGCGACTACGTGGCTCCGGAGGTGATGGGCGGCAAAGGATACGGCACCGAAGCGGACCTCTGGAGCGTGGGCGTCGTCACGTACGTGCTCGTGAGCGGCTGTGCGCCCGTGTTCCTGCCCACGGCAGATGGCACGCGCAAGGTATTCTTCTCGGAGGATATCTGGTCGAGCATGTCGGACGATGTCAAGCGGTTCATCGAGACGCTGCTCGTGCGCAACCCGGAGGAGCGCTCGACCGCCACTGACGCATTAGAACACCCGTGGCTCATGAAGAAGTGAGAGAGCAATAGTAAGTAAATAAACGCCCCAAGCACCACTCGCATAGTCACAGAGAGACGATGATGCGAATACCAACCCAATGATCATTTATATAATAGCAACAGCACACAGCACTTGACAAGACTTTGGTTTGCCTTCATACCTTCTTGATGCCTCGAGTGTGCGTTTGTTGGTCTTCGTGGACTGGGTTCTATGAGACGTCTTCAATATCAAAACTGGTGAAGACTGGACTCTGAAGCTTGTTCGTTATGGGAACTTGTCGTGGGCACCATAGTCGTTGGTGGTGCGTGAGGCCTTGGAGAACTTGAGTAGCGCGAGCGCGCCGACGCTGCACGAAGCACTCACGACGAACATCATGTCGAAGTACCGGTGGAAGACGTTGAACTCGATGTCGCCCAGTACCTCGTCAATGCGTTGCCTACATCAGTCAGTACAACAGCACAAGAGCCATTGATCAGGTTAGTCAACACTGTCGGCGGCACTGTTTCATAATAAGCTCTTGGTGAAGAGCTACAATGGGAACACGAACGAACCGATGTTTTGGACTGAGGTTCATGCGCATGAGCACGAAGGATGAGACGAAGTACATGCCCATGAGGTGTGCGAGCCAGAGCACGACGCTGTTGGACGACACGATGCTCGACCACGCGCGAAAGATCTTGAGGAGCGTGAGCAGAAAGCCGCGCGTCTGCGTGAACACGAGGATGCCCACGAGCACGAGCGACGCCATCTCCGAGATGAATCGGATATTGATCTGCAGAGTTCAAAACAGCAAGCATCACAGCGTTAGTGCCATTTGTGTTTAGCCAGTAGGTCAACAAACAAAACAACAAACAAGCAAGCAAACAAGCAATCAAACATAACAAACGTACCCATAGAGAGATGGACGGCCAGATGTACAGGATCTTTTCGATGGTGTTTGTGATCGGATCCTTCTCGCGGTTGCGGCGAAAGACCACGTTGATTGTACTCATGATCATCTTGTAGACGCAAAAGACCGAGAGCAGGTATCCGAAGAAGTTGAAAATGCGCCCCCGCAGCGTACGCGCGCGCTTGGAGCGCTCTTGGATGTCGCGCATGTCGTGGATTTCCAAGAAGAGCTCCCGCCCCAGGCTCTCGAGTGTCTCGATCTCGGCTCCCAGACTCTTCATGTAGGATTCTGTAGGTACGTCACACAACCACGACCAAAGTTGTCGATTAGTATACACCCATGTATGTATCCCACCAATCTCGAAAATGGTTGACCACCTACCGTCCGTGGGCGCGCGGTTGAAGAGCCCGACGGCCTTGGCAAAGAGCGACCTGGCCGAGGCGCCGCTGAACAACTCGCCTTTAGCATCGTTGTGAGCGCTGCTCCTCCTGTGCGCGGCCGCTCGTGTCTCAAACGCTAGTCGTTTCTTCTTGGCGAGCAGCATGTCGATGTTGTGGCGCAGGCGCTTCTCAATAAACTCGATGTCTTCTTCCGCGATCCGACGCCAGAATACCGAGAGGTACTCGTACGGACAGTTGACGGCACCGAAACCTGAGAGCACGGCCATGAAGATTACGCCCAGCAGGCTCACGCGGCTAACAAAGTTGCGGATCGAGAACAGCGCTGCTCCATTTTCATATTCATTCACACAAAGAAAGCGTTAGCTTGCGTATACAAACAAACGCATTCAAATCTATAGGTAGGTAGGTAGGTATGCACAAATACATCCTTACCTTCCACGGACGTCCTGGGCAGGTCCTCTTCGAGCACGGCGCCGAGCCGCCAGAAGCTATACAGATATACAGTGAATACGAGCAGCGAGGTCACAATCGCCCTTCGCCTGGTGAACCCATACTCGCGCGCGGCCGTGTAGAAGAGCGTGAGCGGCAGCACAAACACGATCAAGTAGGTCATGGCAATGAGATCGACGCGCCAGACCCACTGGCGTGAAGCCACGTGCATGACGCCCATGAGCTCGAAGAGCACCATCTCGAAGATGCTGAACGAGAACATGAACGAAAGCGAGAAGAGCAGTTGCGCGCCCGCAGCCCTGTTCACCTCGTAGTCGCGGAAGAGCCACCACGTGAAAAAGCCGCGCGCAAACGCAAATATCACGAGCCAGCTGAGCAGCAGCACGCACGCGTCGCGCATGGGCAGCAGCAGCGCACCGGCGAGCACGCCCGCATGCGACTCCATCGACTCGGGTGTCGTCGTCATTTGTGTGTTTTGTGTTTGCATGTGTGTCGCACTTTGAGAATAGGATATTGGGTTCCAAGGCACTTATTTTGGGTGGACTACACAATTTTAGGTAAAGATCAATGAGTATCCTGTGATGATAAGCTTCTTCATAGAGGTTATGTTGAGGCTTTCGTTTGTTTACATCAAAGACTAATGGTGCATTAAATTATATTCTAGATAAAAAGGCTATTAAAAAAGTGATCTATTTGGGGGATGCGAAACGGATGGCTACATTGCTCTCCGGTCAAGAAGCTAGAGCTCTTGGGCAGCATGCAGGCAGTTCTGGAAGCGTCTGCTGGCTGGAAGCTCTGCCTGAGTCTCTCTATTACTCTCAGCTCACCCTCGTACACACATAAGCACCAAGTGAGAAGCGATGGCGCAGCAGGGGGCAACTCTGCAGAACTACAACAATGAGCTCGTCAAGTGTATCGAGGACCTGCGCGAGAAGCGCGAGGAAGTAAACCGCACGATGCTCAAGGAGGAAGAGGAGAAGGCCAAGATCCAGAAGGTGTGGCACCTCGCTTAGTAGCTGTACTCTATGTCTATGGTCGCTTCTCTATGTATACGTTTCACTGCTGACGCTGTGATGGTAATAGGACCTGACGATCCTGACCGACCGCCTGAGCAAGATCAACGAGGCGCTCGCGCGGAAAACGCAGGCGCGCAACGAGTACGACCGCACGATCCAGGAGACTGAGGCGGCCTACATGAAGGTGCGGTATTTGCCCAAGTCTATCGAATAGTGGAGACGACTGTTGTTGTGTTGGCTTACACCTTTACGCTGTTGACGGTTTCGATAGATCCTCGAGAGCTCGCAGACACTGCTGCACGTGCTCAAGCGGGAAACTGTGCAGCTCACTAAGAAGAAGCAGACGTCGTCCTAAGACTATTCATGCGATACAGCATCCATCCGCACCCATGCACGAGCCATTAGCTGGTGTGAATTTGCTCGCTGCTTCTTCCATCTCTAAGTTAAATACCCTTTGCACTCACCTGACTAAAGTACATAAGCCTGCATACAACGCAAAAGGTTTTGCCGATTTTCGTTGGCCATCTTGGCTCACAAGCTCACCTTCCGTCCAAGAGTGCTTGGCTTATAAACGATGACTTTTGATGTTGCGATGCCATCCGTTCTTCGGAAACCACACGAACGCTCGTGAATGAAGAGACACTGCTCCTATCCCGGTGATTCATAGCTGCTCAGATTCGCGTTGCCGGAACGGCACTGCTTGTGCTTGTGCTTGAGCTTCTCTGTTCAGATACAAATGTGTTTATTAAACAACACCAGCCAGCACCGATGATGGGTCCGCACTGAAGCCCTCGCTGCTTCTCGGTTTCTGTCGATGTTTGTTGATTTTCGTTTGTTACACAGCACACCTGCTTCCGACCTGTAGACCATCTGCCAGGCGCCTGAATCACCTCACCGCTTCTTCTTCTCTATCGCGTTTTGTCGTCGTCACTCTCTCATGTTGCACGACGACCGCCAGTCTTCCCATCTGTCATATCGAACTCTGTCTGCCTGTCTGTCTGCGTCGGTGCTCTATTCGTCGGAAGTCTCCTCCTCATGCTCCTTGATCACTTCCTCAGTCGCCTGCACGAGCTCCACGAACGTCGGGGCGTCACACAGGTTGAAGAACTCGACACTGCTTCCGTCCTCGCTCGGCGGGATCACGAGCACGTCAAGGCCGTCAGGGCCCTTCACGATGCCCTCGCTCGCGTACGGGATCTTCTCGGCCTTGAGGTAGTCCTCCACGAGCGCGAGCTTGTCCACCCAGAGGCTGATGAAGTTCGGGTGGTTGAAGCGGTTGCGCAGCGCGCGCGTCTTCTTCTGGTCCGCCTCGATGCGCGTCGGGTACTCCCAGTCCAGCACCTCCACGTCACGCACGCCCACGATCTTGAACGGGCGGGCCGCAGCGTCCTACAATAGAAAGAACAGTAGCAACAACAGTAGCATTGCCAGTAAGCACACAGAGCACTTTATCCGCATTGGACTCGTGATGGAAGCAATGGCGACGTACGCTCTCCTCCTGCTCGAAGTGGATCGGACGCAGCACCTCGGCGGCGTCGCCACCAGATCGGGCGGCAAACGAGCGCGTGGCCGCGACGGCGGTACGCTGTGGGGCTGCGCAGAGCAGCAGCGAGCGCTTGGCGAGCGCGCGGTGCATCATCATCTTCCTTGCTGGTCTCCTGCTTTGTCTCGAGCTCTTCGTGTAATCTGGCTGGCGGCAATCACTGGCCGCACTCAAAGCTGGGGGTTGTGCTACCTTCGCGCAACATGTCGTGACGGCACACGAATACAATCGGGTAGCTCAAAATGCCTTTCTAGTATGCTTTATAGTAGGTCTTATAGTGATACTATTATCACTATAACAACCTGAATTGTTTTGAATGTAGCTCCTTGTATGCGTTACGATAGTCTAAAAATGCTCCTTTGGTTTTGTCTCTTTGGATTCACAGGTCCCATTCCCAAGCCAAAAAGCAAAATACAACGGCGATCATGGCCGGCGAGACCAAGGTGGTGACGGCGACGCCTTCGGCGGCCGAAGGCGCCAAGACATCGCTGCAGCAGCTCAAGCGCGCCTGTGAGCAGCTGCGCTCGCTCCTTCTCTCACTGCACGAGCAGCGTGTGCGCGCGAAAGAGCAGCGGAAAGCGCTCGATAAGGCGCAGTTCAAGAGCCAGCGTTGGCAGGCGCTCGTGCTGCTGCGCGCCGTCAAGGCCGGACTGCGCGACACGTTCCTGGAGGCCGACGCTTGGAAGACGCGTGTGCAAGAGCAGAAGGATGTCGTGGAGGCTCACCAGCTCAAGCTGCAGAACCTGCTCTACGAGAAGGATCACCTGTTGCGCGAGATCCGCCGCTGCCGGGGCTTCAGGTTCGTTTTGTAGCATGGCATGTTCATTTAGCGATTGGCTCGCTTCCCGACGCGTGTATATCTATCTACATGTGTTCTAAATGACTTGGCTGGATGTATGTATATCCATAGCACGAAAGAGATGGACAAGATCGAGTTCGAGAACGGCAAGCTGCCGATTGCGGTCGACCCGGAGGTCCACCGTCAGCACCTCGACCAGCTCACCAAGGAGCTCGAGACCCGCAAGCGGTACGTTTCAATTGGTCAGTCAGTATACATTGTGGCGACCTGTTTGCTTACCTCTACTGTGTATATACCACCCTATAGAATGATCACGCAACTCAAGCAGCTCAAGGAGCGCATCGAAAAGATCGATGCGGCGACGCAGGCCAAACAGGCGTTCCTCGACGGCCTGCGCCAGGAAGTTGGCACTATTGAGGACGCGACCAAGGCGCTGCAACAGTACATGGGCACACCCGTGACGGCGCAGCTTAACCGCCAGCACGAGGCGAACCAGCTGTCGGCGCCGCTCTACTCGCTCTTCTGTGAGCTCGAGGCGTATCAGATCGCGAGTGACTCGTCCAAGCAGATGGGGCTCTCGATCGTCGACGCGAAACCCATCAAGACGGTGGCGTCGGCTTTGGCGAAGAAGCGTAGTTTTCCCAGCGCGTTGCAGAATGGCAGCAATACCAATGCGACGGATGCAGACAAGGACTCAAAGCGCCTCAAGGGTGCCTCGCGATCCCCGTCTGCGGGGCCAACCTCATCTTCTAGTGCTGTGGCCACCATCCATCCAGCTTCAGATGCTACACGAGTGCCACCGTCGCGCTCGCCCTCGGTGCTGCGCAACAAGTCGCTGCTGTCACTTGAGAGCGGCGATGTCGTCTCAACGGGCGCGACGGAGAAGCTGTTGGCGTTGCGTCCATACGAAGAAGAGGGTTCTAGTACTGTGGACGGCGAAGCCATGGACGTCGACGCTTCCAACAACGTCCCTGGCCACGACAACGATGAAGACTCGGAGCTGCGCAGTGAGCAGGAGCGTCAAGACCTGTGGAAGCCGAGCGAGAAGGCGCTGCTGCTCACACTGTCGCTTTCCATTGAGGGCGAGAGCCCTGAGGGTTCATCCACGACAGCCTCGTTCTCGATCCTGTTCCAATACCTGCCAGTGGCCAAGGTCGTCACGGCCGAGGTGATTAAGTCTCAGCCCGCTGTCCACACGACGAACCCAAACCTGCTGATGAACTTGTTCCCAGGCGACGACGGTCTCGAGATCCCGTGCCTGGCGTGCAACTACGAGTTCATGGAAACGAGCGCAAGCCAGTACGGTAAGGAGGTGACCTTCCCAGCTGATGCGACCTGCCGTCCGTTCTACTGGGCGCAGTGGATCTGCGGACTGCACCCTACCAAGCGTCTCAATGGCAATGATGAAGTCGCCAGCACAAGAAGACCCGAGCCGTCGGTGCGCAGTGTGATGCACCAGATCGTGAAGCGCCTGGTGACCAGCATCCACCTGAAGAAGCAGCTTGAGCTGCTGCTAAAGGCATCTGCTTCTAGCACTTCAGCCACAGACGTCGTGTTCGTGCACTCGGCTGTGAAAGCACTGTTCCCGGGCGACATCAAGACCCACCTGGAGAGCTGGAAGGAGATCCCGACACCCGCGCAGGACATCTTCCAGCTCTTCAAGGACCAGGCCGAGCGCTCGACTTTTCATTTCCCGACGCACGGCTGCCGCTACTACCGCGTGGCGTTCAAGAACGAGCGCGCGCGCATGTCGGCAATCGTCGAGATTCCGCCCGAGTACCCCGTGCGTGCGTCGCGGTTCATCTTCCAGCCTAAGACCGTTTCAAGCAGCAAGATGGAAAACGGCCAGCTGGCCACGTACGAGAACCAGCTCAAGGTATGAGGGTGGCATGCTTTGTACCTACCACCTTGTCATATGAGGAGATTGGAGGCTAACCGTGTGAGTGTGTGGTGGAATTCTATTTACCAGGGTATCGAAATCGAGGTGAACGCGTTCTACAACGAGCTGGTGACGAAGGAGAGCGAGCAGTTCCTGATCATGCATCAGCTGCGCAAGGTGCAGCTCTGCTTCGACGTGCTCAACAGTGCGCTGGCGGACGGCAGCTCGGCCAGTCTCTGCTTCGGTCGCGAGCGCCGCGGCAAGGATCGGCGCCAGGCGATTGTGATGGACCCGGCGTCCAAGGAGCTGCGTCACAGGTAGTAGCTTCAGTCGATTCACTGCAGAAGAGAAAGGAATGGCCAACAGAGAGCTACATTAGGCTACAAGAGAGCTAGCGAGGCAGTGGCCCATGAATATTAACAAACGAAACGAGTAAGTTTGCTCGTGCTGGTTTATGCGGGATATGGATGCCATGGGTATCGAAGGCGTGAATGACAGGAACTCATATGAGGACGTACTGCGAAAAGTGAACGCTAAAGACTCCTTGCGACAGGCGATACATGGCGTTCACCGGCGTACATTGCAGCCACTCGTTCACCTGTTGGACAGGCACTTCGCGCATTGAATGGAGCGCTCTATGGGCGATTAGGCGCTGGAAGGCCAGATCGTGGCGGCCAATGAACGATGCCATGGCTGGCTCCAACCCCAATAAGCTGGTACTCTGGACGCTAGCATTTTGCTCTGTTGCCAAGTATTTCACGACGCTGTGCTTGCTCCATGTCGCCGCAAGTAAGAGCGCACTCTCGTCCTGATCGCTTACGTCCTCCATTCAATCGAGAAGGGTGCGTTGACGTCTGCTCCATTCTTCGTCAGCAAATCGACAATACCACGCGTGCTGTGGGAAATTGCCTGGCAGAGCAAGTCGTATCACTGCTCCTCACCACTTTGGAGTGCGCATTCTGCGTGAAGAGCAGGCGCGCTACGTCAGCACGGCCTAGACTCAAGGCTTCGTTCAGCGCGATAGAGTACTTTGGTGCTGTGCTGCTACTCAGAGTGCACTCCCACCACTGCCGCTCTCTCACAGAGCATCTGCACCGTTCTCACACAGGAATCGCACGATCTCACACCTGTCAACCTCCGCTGCAATCCAAAGTGGTAGGCCAGCTATTCGGACGGTCTGGTGGTTCACTAGCTCCACAGATCTGCTGAACAAGCTTGAGCTTTTCGACTCTGCCGTAGGTCGTCATGAAGTGAATAGCCGAATACTCCAGTCCACTTGCTGGCGTGTTGACATCCGCACCGAGCACCAAACGTACCTCTGCTGAACCTAACATGTTGCGCTTGAGAGCATGGAGCAGCGATGTTTCCCGACGAGTGTTGGGGAACGCATCAATATTCGCTCCTTTGAATACGAGCAGCTTGGCGATCTCGATGTTCTGTAGGTTTGCAGCGGTGCCGAGGCGCTCGTTCAGATCTGGAATGCTGAACACACCAAGGCTCAGGAGATACCGTAGCATACCGACGTTCTCTCGCTTTATGACGCTTGTCAGTATGAGTCGCTTCAACCGGCGATCGTGTGCGAACTGCGCCAGGTTGTTCTCGACCAAATACTTAATCACATGCAACCTTCTGGCTCTGACAGCGACGACCACCGCAGTCTCGTGCAGCGGGCCATGCTTTGAGGCAGAGACTAGCAAGTGAGCAGTCTCCGACGAACAGCCTGCACGAGCGGCTCTGACGCATTGATTGTGACTAATGTGCGCCATGCTCGACTAGCCACTTGGCAACCTTGACGTGACCATGTCGGCTATGCAATCGTCAGTGGTCGTAGTGCCCAATTCCCGGTCTCAACAGAGGCATCAGCTCCACGCGACACGAGCAGCTTCAAAACCTCCAGCTGGTTCGCCTCCGCCGCCATCGCTTCATCAGCTGTTGCAGCAAAGTCTCAGATATCGTCTGAGCCCATCAGATTGTCGTCGTGCGGATGTGAACCTAGCTCATGGGGGTTGCTATACGCCACTCATCACTGCAGCACGAAATGGGAGACTCGACGTTGTCGAATATCTGCTCGAAGAATGCCACGCGGACGCCAATCTTTGGACAACTGATGGCAAGACGGCACTGGGCGAGGCGGTGACTTACGGTTTTGAGAAGATTGCTCGCGTGCTTCTGGCCCATAGCGCCCAAGTCTCGGAGATCCAGCAAGGCAAGTCTGACTTGCTCTGCCACGCGGTGATCTTCAACAAGGCTGGTATAGCGAAGCTGTTGCTGAGCGCTGGCGTGACCGTGAACGCAAGGTGTTCTACTACCGTGGAAGGTTACACCATGGAACTCACACCGCTGACACTGGCAGCAAGTTGCGGTCACTTCGAACTCGTGAAGTGCCTGTGTGAGCATGGTGCGGATGTGGAGATGACGACCGAACAACACGAGAGTCCGCTGTTTCTTGCAGCGCTATTCGGTCGGCTGGACGTCGTCAAGTACTTGGTGGACGAGCGAAACGCAAATCTTGAGAGTGCCGACTCGTGTCTTCACTACTCTCCAATCGAAATGGCGAAATGCGTGGCAGCTAGCAACATTGTGGAGTTTCTACTGGCAAAAGGAGCAGCAGCACCGGATCCAGCAAATTTCCTGGACTTTAACGCTTTCCTGCTGCTACTGTCTCAACGGCAAGAGATCGTCTCGCAGCTCACAGAGCGAGAGTTGCACTTCATGACGCGAATGCGAGCCATCAATTTTCGTTTGCTTCTGCCAGTGGATCGCTTTTGAGTCTAGAACCAGCCAAGATGGTAAGGACGAGCAGGTACATTGTATGACTGTGGTACTTTTGAGTTCGTCACGTCCATTCACTGTGCACAACATGAGTTGAGGAAGCATACTGATGCTGTGTTTTGCTTTGCATGCAGGACTGCAGCATAGGCCACTCACAGAATAATGGGCCTCACATGTTGGATATCGCGATGCATCAGAGCCCACCAACATCAGCCCTTCTTCACCGACAAACATGACAGGCTCTCAGATCCGATCGAATGCTCCAACATGACACTTGTAGATACGATACTGCGTCTATCATTGAAATATCGTACTTGCGCTGGCATTTACATTGAGCGAATACACTCAGCGTGCTAAATGCAATTTATTCTTTCACCGTTCGTTTTGAGTGCGGTGAGCCGATCTCCGCCCCGGCAAATCGCGATTTTGCACAACGACGACCCAGTACTCCGAGAGTTCTCGGTGCTGACCCAGATAAACAGATCGATATTATTACTGAGGTATGCAGGTCTCACATTTCTGAGTTGCTTTGCCAGCATATCAGCGTCGTTTTGACTTAGACGAAGTGCTCCATTGCTGAGTAAAAACTCGAAGACTTGCTGGTGGTATTTGAAGGTGGATACCTCAGCGAGGGGTGTACCCGAACGAAGTTGTGCTTTGAAGGAGCTCCTGTAGCATGAAGCTCGAATCGAATTTTGTGGAAGCTACGGTTTTGCCCACTTCACATAGTGACGTCAAACCGAAAGCTTGACGTTGCCCGGTTTCTACTTCAAAGCCAAGTAGACGTCGGAGCTATCGATGCACAAGGAAAAACAGCCTCAGTTCCTGCCACCAACAAGGACATCTGTTAAAGCCGTACGTTGGTTCGCATCATCTTCACGGAGAAGGTTGAATGTTACAACCGCCAACTTCTAAAGTACCTGTCTATTTACATTTTGGACAAATTTCTTGACGACAATTGCCCAAACCTTGTCACTTTAATTCCAAAGCCAATCCTGAGAAAAGAGAACATTTATGAGGTTTCACAAATAAAACTGAAAATCATGTCAATGTTCATAAATAGTGCTTATGGTTTTTTTCGGATTTAAGTGAATTCGGCGATATCCCCAGATGGTTACCCGATGCAAACTGTGTATTATTTCATTCGGGTATTTCGACGATCGATTGGATTGGTGGAATTTTATTCAAGTTTCGCTGTAACTAGCAGGTTTCCTCCAATCAAAATCGCTTCTACGCCCAAGATAAACGCTGCATCAGATGCGCGGCTCGCCATTTTGCAGCGTTTGAGATGGCGATGCCACCCCCGCACACCCCCACACCCTTCAGCGACGACGCGCTACTGAATGCCGTGGCCACCGGTGACCTTGAGGCACTCACAGCACACTCCTCCCCAGCGTCTACCGTACGTGACGAGGCTGAGCGGCTGCTGCTTACGCCCTTCCTGCCGCTGCTCACGCGCCTCGACCACTCGCGCAGCAACAGCAGAAGCAGCGGACGTAGCTCGACGTCCCGGAGCCACGCGATCTCGTCGCTGCTGGTCAAGTACGAGCAGGTGAATGCGCTGCGCGAGTACGCGCTCGTGTTCCAGAGCTTACAGGTCGCCGACATCGAGCACGTTGTGCACCAGCAGCTACGAGAAGCGCAGCAACTAAAGCAAAACCAAGGAGAAAGCTCTGATGTAGTACCACCACAACCGGCTGCTATATCAAGCGCACCGATCTATCGCAAGTTTGAAAATGGTGATGCACGCGAACGCACGAGCCTCGTGCTCGCAGAGGTGTACACGCAGAGCTTCCAGCCGCAGCCGAGCCGTGCGACGCGCGAAAGTGAGCTCTTCGCGAACGAGATCTACAAGGACGAGCTCGCTGCCATTCTTGTGAACACACTAGCTAGTCCTGCGCTACAGGTGATGGAGAATGGTGGCGGAGCCGTCTCGCCATTCAGTCTCAACTCTGTCGTGCGCTTCTGCTTGAATATCCCGCTGGGCGTCGAGCTCATCGAAAGCCTCGTGCGGAACGACCCTTCCGTTGTGGACCAAGTCGTGGATGTGGTGATCGCAAGCTTGGCTCAGATCCCAGAGAGTGCAGAGTCCAATGGGATGTTGCTGTCGTCGTCGTTTCCAGTGGAGTTCGTCCATGCACAGGACTTGTGCGTCGCGCTTGCGAGTCTCGCGCCAGCGTACGCTTTGCTGATTCGTACCAAGCTCAGTGAACATTGTGGCTCGCTGTGGTGCATCGCGATTGCGTTCCATCTGACGGCTAATGTGGCTGTGCTACAAGAGGACACCGCGATCTTTCTGTTCCAGATGATGAAGAACGAGGCCAAGACCGGCGCTGCGTCCGGACCGTCCGCTCAAGTCTCGGCCTTTTCGACGTACCTCAGCATCGCTCTCGCTGACAACAGTGAAGCCCAGCAGCAGCAAAATGAGTCAGAACTTCAACAGTCAGCGGCTCGGAACCTGGCCGTGATCCGCGAGCAGCTCTTTGAAAGCCTCAACCACGCAACGTCGCCCTTCGACATTGTTGTGGTGCTGAACGTGTACATCGGGCTGCTCGTATCACAAGCAAACTTCCACCCGTCCGAGCACGAGACGCTGCAGCTTCTCCGCTGGTTTGACAAGGCAGCGAAGGATCAAAAGCAACAGTTACTCAGCAGCCGCGTTGTTAGCCTCGCGTACGTGCTCGTGGTGCTGCTTTGCTACCCGCTCGCGCCGTCACTCAACAAGATCCCGAGTCAGCGCGAAGAAGCAACAAAAGCGATCCTCACGCTCTCGCAGCAGTGCATCTTCTCGCTCTACAACACGAAGGCAGCCTGTCCGCTCTTCATCCTCACGGCCGTGCTGCTCTACACCAAGTCGCCGTCGCTTCTGCCGTTCCTGGCGTCAGTCATCGGGAACGACGGACTGTCCGTGCAGGCGCTTCGCGTGGACTTTCTGCATGTGTTTGGCGATGTAGTGCTCAAGCCGATCCTGACGGAGAACATCATGGCACGAGAGGTGCTCACGTTCACGCCTGCTATGGGCTGTGGCGCCTTTGACGCCGTTGACGACGAAATCCTGAAGGAGATGACGCTGCGCGGAATCTACGGACTGCTCTGCGAGAAATCGTTTCTGCGCCACCAGCACGGCCGCGCGCTCGAGGAGTGGATCGTAAACCAGCTGGAGCAGGCCGTGCTACCTCTGCATCCGCTGATGGTGAACCTCGCGTTCGAGTGGATCGAGAACTACGTCGTAGCGTTCGAGTACCCGATCTCGCAGAAGCCCGTGCTGCAGCTCTCAATCATCCCGCTGCGCAGCTCGACGCTGAACAAGTGGCTGAACGCGCCGTGTCTTGCTCAGCGCTACGACCCTGCCAGTCAGGAAGGAAAGGACGGCACCTCTGACACAGCGAGAGCTTGGGCCAAGGGCGTGCTGGCGCTCACGTACGGCCTCCAGTTCAACCAGCGCGTTCGCCACGCGATGATGGTCGCCGGCAGCAAAATTAGTGCGTTGTCGAGCGACGCGTACCCTGCGAGCGGCGACGTGTGTCTCCTGTACGAACTCAACGAGTTTCCACTGCGCAACATCCTGCGCGAAGTGCTGGCGAACGGTGGCGAGGGTCAGGCGTTCGAGTTTGTGGCGCCGACGCTGCTGCGGCTACTGATCGAGGAGTTCCCTCACCGCGTCAGTCCGATCAACACATCGTCTCCTGCTTCGATTGGTGACCAGAGCGAACTGGATCAGCTCTGGTTGCGAAAGCGTGAGCAGCTCTTGCAGATGTTGGGTCCAAACCTGAGCTTGATGAACTCGGAGTCGTGGGCAGCGCTGACCTCGTTCGTGACGGAGCTCGAGACCGCACCGGCAAGCATCCTCGTAACGGAGTTCGAGGTGATTGTGGACCAGATCCTGCCGTCGATCCTCGTGTCCCGCAAGACTCAACAGGGCTCCACCACTGACCGAAACGCCTCAATGTACAGTGAGATTGTCTTTGCGCAGCTGTCGCACTTGTACGAGACCCGCGTGCGACACGAGCACCTGCAGCGCAGCAGCCTGCGCATGAAGCTCATTCACTCGATCTGCTTCCCCGACCTGGTCTTCAAGCACTACCAGCAGCGCCAGCAGCACGGTGACCGGTCGACCTCTCGGTCGGCTGTGCTGAACCACCTGGTGGCGTACAGCCAGGTGGTCGAAGAGCCCTTCCGGCTGCTTAGTGACGCACACGACGCAGTTTTCCAGTCGCCAGCGCTGCTGAAGATCCTGTTGCTGCTCGTGAAGGACTTCCGCGATGCTGCGAACGTGCACCTGAAGAAACAAGACCCGGTGTTGGCGCCACGCAAGCAGCTGCTTCAGGGTGGTGCAGGAGGGGCTCCTGCTGGAGAGCCGCCGTCCATTGCGCCGTTGTTGCTCGTGACCAAGACCGCGAGCATCCTGCAGCACATGCTAGTGCAGGAGTGTCTGATCGTGCACGCGCTGCTCAACAAGGTCATTGTCACAACTGATGACAATATCGTCTCCCAAAGCCAAGCGGACGTCCAGCGCGAGTGCAACCGGCTGCTGTGTGACGCGCTGGATGAGTTGCTGAGCGACGAGCAGAGCACCGCGCTGTTGCCGCAGAAGCTTATCACGGCCGTGCACCAGCAGGGCTACGACAGCGCGCTGATTCCGATGCTGATCGAGCATGTGCCGTCGATGCGGTCGCTCTGGGACCACTGGATGAGTCAGGCAATGACAGCAGCAGTAGCGCAGTCCAGCAGTTCAAATGCTCAGAGCTCATCCGGGTCACGCTCTTCGACAACCTCCTCCCCTCTGGTCAAGATCCTGAACGAGTTCGTGGCAGCCGATACCTGTGAGAAGGACCTGGGCAAGTGGAAGTTCCGTCTGCAGGTTTTCTTCGCGCTCTGTGACAAACACATTGGAGTCAATCAGGCGCCGGTGGTGTTGCAGACTCTGAAAGTGGTGCTCAACAAGCTGCGGAGCGTGCTCATGACGGTGATCTCCACTTCTTCGTTGTCTTCTGGGATACCAAAGGACGCCACCGACGGCGACGAGCTGCGCAGACACGCCGCGTTCCTCGAGGAGGTCCTGCCGATCGCTGTTGCGGCGTGTGCGCAGCACCCCGAGCTAAGCGCCGAGCTCGTCCAGTTCCTGCTCAAGCTGCAGAAGCAGAGCGGCTTAGGTTCAGGCTCAGGCTCAGGATTGGTTTCAAGTTCGAGCAGTACCTGGAAGAATAGTAGTGCCAACAATGGCCGCCGAGCGGGCAAAGACCTCGATGAGGTGCTGCGCGACGCGTATGCGCTGCTGCTGGAGCAGATCTAACTCGGCATTTCGATCCCGGCGTAATCTTTTGCACTACTTACGAAGTGTCATATGGTGTTATCATATCCTGGGAGGCTGCTCGTCGATCATGTCTGACGACGTCAACTCCTTCGCCGTGAGCGAAAGCTGCGTGCCCAGAAATGAGGAAAAGTGCCTTCGCATTCTTCTCATGAAAGAGAAGATCCTCATTTTAAAAGCAGCTCCGAGTTACGACAGCAGCAAGAACAAGAAAGATGTCGCGACGCACCCACCGCTCCATTACC
>JAASGO010000178.1:0-39378 GCA_023334245.1 Globisporangium cederbergense | reverse complement strand
GGTGGGCTTCAACGGCCGAACGAGCCTTGCGCTTGCTGAGGTGGCTCGCACAGTTCACGCGGGTGGTGGCGCTAGAGCTACTGGTAAGTGGCATGACGCTGCTGCTGCTGCTGCTGCTGCTGCTGCTGCTGCTGCTGCTGTGTGCTTGCTGCTGGGGGAGTGTTGTTTCTGGAATGAAGCGTGCGAGAACGTGTGTATGTTCTCTCAATGCAAAGAGCAAAGAGCGAAGAGCGTGCGCGAAAGGTGCTTCATTTAGCTACTGAGGCTTAGAAACCCTGCCACATTCTGATCCTATCTGCAAAGAGCGAAGAGCGAGTGCTTTATAAAGGGAGGAGACCATCACTCTACGTCGCAGGATTTGGCTCGGTCTCTACTCTTTCCAGGACAGTAGCGGTGGGCTCGTCACGGCCGGGAACGCGTCTCATCCGAGCAGAGCGGGACACGCCCAACGCATTAACCACCCGCCGTTTAGTGAAGTTGGGTCGCATTGCGAGCACGAGGAGGGCTATAAGTACCATGTCGAAGGTATTGGAGCGGTGGGTGCGTCGCGGCATCTTTCTTGTTCTTGCTGCTGTCGTAACGCGGAGCTGCTTTTAGAATGAGAACCTGCTTTTCCTTAAGAACGTGGCACTTCAATCGGAAACCTGTGAAAATGAATGCGAATATTGTCTCGTCTTTGGATGACACGCGATTTTGGTCACGTTTACTGTTTGAGTGGCACACCCGCGAGACTTTATGCTCATTTTTCTTAAAATTTCAACAAACGCTTTTGAGAGGCGTGCCACTTTAATAGCAGACGCGACCAAAACCGCGTTTCACTCTGTAACCAAACAAGCAGATTCGAGAGGGACTGTGGATATCAGCCAACTTTCTCTTGCTCGTTGTATGTCATACACAAAACAAATATAACGCGGAAATTCGAACTTACGTCGCGAACATACCAGTATTTGTATGGCATACTTTGTGAAAGCTAAGAAGAGAAAAAGCAGGAAGAGAACCGCATGTAGCCAAAGTCCTGTTCGATCAACATGGAGCTCCTGCTGCTGGACACGACGGAGAGAGAAGGCGAAGACAACAAACTGTACCACTACCAGCAGCACCAGCCACAACCAGCAGCCTTCAACGCTCAGTCTTCATGGCGCGAGCTGCGTGGCGTGCTCGCGGCGGCAGTGGGGACCACGTCCTCCGTCTGCGGTGAGCCGCTCCAGTGCGCGCACTTCCGGTCCGATGGCAGCATTAGCACTGCTGGTGATGACACCACAGGGGTTGTGGGCTTCGTGAATCTCTACGAAGTCCTCTACGTGCTCGTGTTTCCTCGGGATGTCAACATCCCGAACGTCATCGTTCAGGTGAGCGAACAAGCCGGGCTATCTGACGGTGCTGGGGGAATTGTAGACGTGGTTAACAATATGCTGCTTGCGTATAGTAGTACTACACACGATCGAGCTGCGACCTCATGCTGAGCTTCTTTGGGTATCCCGACTCAAAGTTGAGCGAGTGGGGCGGTAAAGATCACTCGACCCAACTAAAGGAGCGTCTCGATGCGTTCTTCGCGACTGTGTTCGCGACCATCGATCAAGGTCAGACGACAATAACATCTGCACGGCGATCTGGATGTATCGCATCCTGACTCACGTTCTGTACGGGGATGGTGTAATAGATCTCACTTGTGAGACGCATCTCCAGCTTGCGTTCAGCGGCCGCGTTCCTGCAATCAACTACCCGCTAGATGTGCTGGTGCGGGGTCCATTTCACTTCCAATGGTGCATCGAATGCAAAAAGTCGTTGGGCTAACTTCGTTGGTATCTTGCCACGGTCTTCTTTCTGCGGTGACACAGGCGGAGCTCTCGGTCTTGGAATTGCTTGATATGCGCGACGAAGCACTCGACAAGGTGGGTCTATGGCCCATGAGCTGTCAACTTGTCTCTTATGCTGCTTCCTGGCTGACTTGTGTCCTACCGTTCTTCATGCTTCAAGCAGGCTGAGCCTGCGGATCGCTGCCTCCGGTTCCGGTTCGTTCACGTGTTCTCAAGATTTTTGAACAGGAAACTCAGCCAAAGGACTGAAAATCTGTGGGCGCTTGTCTTGAGCTCAGGAATACTGTGGTGATCTCGACGATCCGACCCGACTTCATGCGACTGATCAACCAGTGGCTGCTGTTCCATCCGAGCAACTTTATGCCTCAGGCGAGCTTCGCCAGCGCAAACGGTACGAGTAGCCTCGCGTCTGCTAGTTCACTATATCTCCGTATGCAATCACTGCGGAGCCCTTGACAGCCTGGACCTGTTTGTGTAGCCCTTGATGGATTCAGCGTCTTCACTTTCGAACTTCACGACTTCCACTTTGCACGGCACGGATGCTATCCGAAGCGACATACACTTCTGATTCTAGAACGAGACGATGTAAGTCAACATATCAATGATCCTTTCCTGCAACTCCTCAATCATTGTGCGAACGAGCTCGTGAATGTTCTCACTTGTGTAATCTCACTTGAGCAGCTCCAGGTCGTGTACTTGATGGAAACGAATGTCGATGCTGGGAGCAAAGCAAAGAAGCCAGGCTTTCAAAAGCTTCTCCAACGTCTGAACGTGCAATCGCTTCAGCAAGTCTCACAAGTGGCTTCGTCAACACTGGCTGGATACCACGACGTCGTGCAGAGAAAGCGACTTGAATTTCGTGCATCTGTGCTGCTTGCAAACGCTGCAGCATTACGTTCGACAAAGCAACCAGCGCTTCCAGGCTTCTTGTGCTACTTCATTGTACACGATCTGTTGCGTGACGTCATCATTGGCGAGAGCTTCCAGGAAAGCTGTTCTTTCGATGACCATGACTTTGGCGACCGACGGGATAGTGCTTCAACGGCTCAGAAAGCAGTCTACGCTGCCATATTCTCGCTCTTCGTTGACCGGATCACGACATTTCAGCAAACGTATCAGAGGTCCGAGTCACCAGCCAAGCGTCACGAGACTGCTAAACCCAGTGACCCGGACCTGCCGACGTGGATTTCACCTGTGAAGCTCGACGTCGATGACCCGAACACACTCTTCCTGCACGAGAAGAGTTCGGACTCTGGCGCCGACATCTCGTCCGAGGACGCGCACATCTTCCCACCACCAGGCGAGACGCTCTTCACGGCTCCGAAAGCACAACCTGGTTCAGAGTTCCTTGCTAATCGCCTTGTGCACCAAGACGCCGAGTCGCACGTCATCACCAGCAGCGGACAGAGGCTCTGGATCGTCGCCAACTACTACGAGACCGTCAACCTATTCGCGGTTTTCGACGCAGACCTGGTCACTCTGGACATGATCGAGCAGGAAATGGACTGCATGTGTACATTTGGAGGATGCGCTTCGCGTTGACGGAAGCAGCTCACCCCTGTAGTTTACCCAATACTAATGCACAAAGCTAGGCATCCTAGCACAATAAATAATAGAACGAGCAGAGCAAGACTATCCCTCACCTTTGATTGCTAGTTGTCGTTCCCACCAACTAGAACGAGAGCAGGAACGGTTCACGTGGCGTGAGCGCCGAGACTTGGCCGCGATTCAGCGCCGGGAGCTCAAAATTGTTCCAGAAGAAGAGCATGAGCAGCGCCAGCAGCACCGACATGGTCACGAGCACAACGTAGGAGAAGCCGAACGGGAACGAGAAGAAGTAGAGGTGGAAGAGTGTGAAGAGGCAGAAGAAGAGCGGCGGGAAGTACATCTGCGCGAGACGCGAGCGCACGCTGATGACCGAGAACGACTCGCCAATCCACATGATCGTCATGATCGCGAACGCAAGCAGATGGTCCTTGTAGAGCTCGAAGAGAAAGAAGAGCATCCCGACCTGGGTTTGCAATAGCAAATGGAGCGGGTACAGTTGAGCTCGACCATCCATCGTAGGCAAGTGACCACTACAGGTGGACAGCGGACGTCTATCACGTACCAGAACGGGCACAAACATGAGCGACTGCGCGAAGTACGCGAGTACGAGGTTCGCGAACGGAATCTGCAGCTGTGAGCGGTTCTGGAAGAACCCTGTGTGATGTAAATGGTGTGAGGGACATAGCCAGTCAGCAGCTTTCAAATCGTGGTTATCAGTACCGGTGTCATAAGAATAAAACAGCAATAGGACGCATGCATACCTGTGAAGGTAATCATGCGCTTCTGCGTCTCCATGAGCACGAACGCGACGAGCGCCGTGATGATGAAGAAGAGGAACAGGATCGTGTGGATCACCTTGAACTTGAGCGCGATGAACAGTAACCACTGGTATATCCACAAAGACACAGAGGTGGACCATTAGCGATTACTTCCATCAATTCGAGGCAGCCATGCAATACAAACCATTTATTTACTCACGCTCTTGGCGGCTTCATCGGGGTTAAACACACCGCCGTAGTGCAGGTCCGATGCGACTTTGACCGACTCGCGGTAGAAAAAGCCCTTGGCGCCGTAGCGCCGCACCACGTGGTTCATCAGGATCGTGTCGTAGCCGAGCACGTGGTCGAGGAAGAGCGTCCAGAGTGGGTTATCGGCACCGATCCACTTGAGCGCAAAGCACGGACTGTTCCGCGGGATGTGAAGCGTATGGACGCCCATGCTGTCGAACTGCGAGAAGAACTGGCTCTGCTGCTGTTTCTTTGTCATGTCGACCATTGAGATGTCCTGGAGCTCGATGAGCGACAGTAGCGCCTTCTGCGCCGCGTACACGAAGGAGCTAGTGGCGTCACGGTACTGGACGTTTTGCTGTTGCTGCCACTCGTGCTGATCTGTGAGCCACGTTGATTGGTCAGGAATGACCTATACGCGCAGTGACCGTAGTGAAAAGCGTTAGTGCATTGTATACATGCTACGCCAGAGTGTGCTGTTGGAGAATGCACCTGGATGCGCAGCACCAAGCGCGGGTTGTAAGCTTGCGGCTCACCACTGCTGCTTTCGCTATTGCCCCTGTGACTCGTAGCAGTAGTTGGTGCTGGGAAATACTGCGCGAGACAGTCGCCGTGACTACCGCCCACGAAGCTCCCGTGCAGCAGACAGCAGAGCAGCAGCAGGTGCGACGCGACCACGAAGAGCAGTACTTCCATGCGCAGGCGGCCCTGCACACAGTTGGAGCAAGAGTGAGCGTGTGTACACATGCAGTGAAAGAGAGCAACTATGTGTGTATGCACCTTTGCCGAGAGCAGGCGCTGGAACCACAGCAGTAGCTGCGCGTGCATGCGGAAGTAGATCTCCTCCATCTCCTCCATACTTCACTGTTTCAATTCTCCCGTCTCAACTCACATTCAACATCCACAAGCGCATTCTATAGTGATACCTTCAATTGCAGAAGCGTCATATTTTATCTAAGCTTAAAGCAGCGCGTTTCCCTCTCTCTTGCTGCGTGTGCGTATTATCAGTGACATCATCCAGAGAGAAAAAAGAAGCGAAAGAAGGGCAACGTCATCGACGAAGCACCCGTGCGCGCGTTCTTCCCGGACGAGACACCACGAGAAGACAAAGACGCTCACGAGCAGCAGACAGACAGCACTAGAGCTACAAGATGGAGATACACGTGCCGCCGCCCTTTCACCACCATGCAGCGGCAGGCGGTGGCGGGGGAGGAGGCCGCCCGCGTGCGCGCGCTGGCGAACAGCTGCAGCTCGTGTCGTCGCTCGTGACGGGTCGGCGCTACTTGCTGCTCTCGGTGCTGGCGACGGCGATCGCAGTCGCTTCCACGTACCAGAGGCTGTTGCAGCTCTCACCCACGGACTGGCAGCAGCTCCTGCTCGAGCAGCAGAACGGTACGGACGTGGCTGCCCAAGCGGATGCGACAACAGTCTCAACGGCGAATGCGGAAGGCGGAGCGGAAGGCGGAGCGGATGCGGCGTTTGGAGCTGCGAATGCAATGACAGCGGGTGTGTTCGTAACGGAGCTCATGCGCTCTCGCGTTAGTGCGGCGGTGAGTTTTTTTTATTGTGTTTGGTTAGATCGATGCCTGTGCCAGTTATGGTCCGTGGTAGCTGATGTGGTGTATTTCGAACGTGTGCAGATCGTGATGCACTTCTACTCAGTGATCATGTATCACTTGTTCTTGGCGGTGGCGCACGCATGCTTTGGCGCGATCCGACCCGTCGAGATCCAGGTAACGTCCATGAGCGATAGCGTGTACTGGCTGGGGACACCTTCACATTGCGTGCGGTATAGCAGCGTTTAGTCTCACTCTCTCCTTGTCCTATCTACCGTCTTTGTCATTTTATAGCAAACGAAGGAGACGATGATCCACTTCATCCTCATGCGCTGCCTGCTGCTCGCGAGCACGATGGGCTCGGGCCAGAAGACGAAAGTGGGGCTGCTGCTCATCTGGCTCTCAACCGTCGCGTTCCTGCGTGGCATCCTCTCGCTCTGCAGCGCTCGGTTCGAGCACGTGAGTTTGCTTCCTGCATGCATATCCTTGGTATCCACCTATTGCAGCGGTTAATTTGCGCTTTATTGTGACGCTATGGCAGCTCTTGACGCGGCCCATGACGCAGATGAAGGACCTGCACCGCCTTGCGCTGGCGCTGGGCATCGTGGTCGCGCTGGACTTCCTCATGGCGACACTCTGCCCACTCGTGAGCGTCTTCTCGCAACTGGTCGTGCACTTTGCCTGGTTTGAGGCATCTCTGCTCTTGATCAAGACGCTGCAGCTGGGCACGAAGGTGGCGTTCCACGTATTTGACATCGGCAACAGCATTGAGTTTGGCTCAGAGAAGGGCGAGTTCTATTTGCTCGTGCTGCAGACGACATTGAGCGGGTGCTACTTGACGCAGCTTGTGTTCTACTACCTCTACATCATCAGCGTCGACCAGTTCCGAGTGAGTTTCCTGGACTTCATCTTGATCATCAATGTGAAGAACGCGACTGTGCAGCTCCTGGAGAACCTGAAGAAAGTCAAGATGTACCACCAAGTGGTAATGGACCTCGACCAGCTGTTCCCCGACGCGACGAAAGCCGAGCTTGCCGCGGTTTCGGACGATGTGTGTGTGATCTGCCTCAAGCCCATGGACACGCAGGCGAAGAAGCTGCACTGCGGACACTTGTTCCATCGCTTTTGTCTTCGTCAGTGTCTGCAGAAGGCGTCGATTGGGGACGCGTTCAGCAATGGCATGGATGGTGGTGGTGGTACAAATCGTGTCGCGAATGGACTCGGGCTCGACACTGGTAATGGAGCGCGCACACCAACGGGCTCGACACTGCGCTGCCCAATTTGTCGCAAGCATGTACACTCGGGAAAGCCGGATGCGCCAACGACTGAAGTTTCGCCGGAACAACCCGTGGCTGCTGCTGCTGCTGAAGATGATTTGGTGCGAGGTGACGGACTGCTGCACGGAAATCAGGAAGCTATCGAAGCAGCTCGAGTAGCTGAGAACCCTGTTGCTGTTGCTGCTGATTCAGAAACCGAAGAAGTGATCCGCTTCAGCAGTGAGTACTCATTTGCATGTGTTTGTGTGGTGTGAGGTTCTAACGTTGTGTTTGTATCTTGCTCTATGTACTTCTCCGTTCTACAGCCGAGTTTCTGTCTCGCTGGATCCCGTTCCCGAACTTCTCGTTTGAGATCGTTCGCCATCGCGATGGTGCAAATGGGGGTGGAAGTACTGGATTTACTGTGACACCAGAGATGGTCCAGCATGTTTGGGAGGTGTTCCCACAGTACTCGGCAGAGGCGATTCAGTCGGACTTGATGCACACACGATCACCGGAGCGCACGATTGAGCGCATCCTGAACGGCAGTTTTGAGACTCGTCGCCAGCAGCAAGATGCTGGCGGGGGTGACATGGGCGAGATCGCGCAAGCGATTGACGACATTGACGAAGACCTGCGGTGGAGCCTATCTACGCTCTGGTCGAATCTCTGGCGCATGCAGCCCGTGGATCGCAACGGCAACGGCGCTGAGCACATTGCGCTTCCTGACAACCATCCGAATGGCAACGGCGAGTTGAGCGAAGGCCGAGGTGACCCAGACGCTGCTGAAGCCCTACTGCGCCAACTGCATCGGTTGCGACGAGAGGAGCGGTAGGTATATGGTCAAGGGGGAAATGTGCTTGACGCCACATGACAGGTATGCATGTATACCAGCCCCCTGTTCTTGTGTCTCTCTTTATTATATTCGACGTAGCTCACCACCGCACGTGCAAGAAGAGGAGGTTCGATTTCGTGTGCCAGCGTAAATGGTGAATGCATTTTGTTCATTAACGTTGCTGCTGAGCCGAAGAGGATAGATTGGCTGGCACCGCTCAAGATTTCGCTCGTGTCCACTCAGTCTAAGATCGGTTGCGGCGGGTAAGTACCCCAGTTCTTTCTTTTCGTATCGGGCTGGATCTGACTTCCATCTATAGTGCGAGATGACCAAGCCGAGAGAAAGAAGTTCAGCACCAAACTTCATGGTGGCCCAAGCAGAGAAGATCGCTGGAAGTGCGAGCAAGAAAACGCCACGGATGTCCAAGCTCGTGTAGGAGTGCACTTACGAGCAGGGATCACTCACTATCGAGCAACTGTGTAGGATGCAAGCGCGCCAAGAGGCTACGGTACTCGCAAACACGGGCGGATCCTCATTACACTGACGCTGGGATCGTATCGCTTCCTTTGGATCGTACTAGTGGTGTTGCACGCTGTTCACTCCATTGCGTTTGGGGATGAAGCGTGGGTATTCTTGAATACAATGGTGCACGATAGCGCGTTGAATTGAAGTCTCCAAGTGTACCAGCTCGAGAACACGTTCAATGCCTCGGTCCGACAGCAATGCTCACATTAAATGCGTTTGTGTGCCTGTGACATGGCGTGGCGCTGCTGTGGGCGGTTTTCTGGCTGAAAGGAGATTGGCGTTCGCCCGTTTGAAACGGAGCGCTGATCGAGATGACTACAGCAGCTTGTACCGCTCGCACTTGTGTCCTCGATTACGTTACACGCGCCGTCGTATCGGCCCTGAGTGGGTGAAGATGGCGCCAATCTGTGTGGTCTTAGTCGCGAGAAGGTGTTCTCTGAGTTGACGGCTGAGGAATGAGATGAACAGAGAACGCTCTTGGTCAAAGTCAAAACCTGGGAGGGACTCTGAAATTGTCATCCTCTGTCCATGAATAGCGCTCGAGTGCACCAGAAGCAGTAGCAACAGTTGGCGTCCAAGAACAGCAAAAATAATGAGCTTCATACAGTTACATCACTCTCGAAAACGACTAGCTTAAGGTCCTCAGTACCTTAGCGATAGTCGCAGGCCTAGCCCAAGCATGAACTCGGTCGACCCCGAGGATTTCAGCAGCCGTGCTACAGCCTCCACTAATAATGCAAGTGCTAGAGCTCGTCGGCATGCGCTGGAAGAAGATATGGGCGTACTAATGGTGCAGAACCAGTTTGCCTACCGCTGTCTCTGGACGCTGCTGCTCTTTCTGCACGCGGTGCACACCGTCGCGTACAGCTACGAGGTTTGGGAGTACTCGAACATCATGGTGATCGGCAGCAACTTGAACAAGGTCCTGCGCGTGTTTCGCCTCGGCTCATTCTTCCGATCCCAAGTGGCAACCTGGGTGCTCATCTCGAGTGCGTTGGTGGCTGGGATCCACGCGTGTTCATTCCTGCGAGCTCTCTTCTGGTCCGTCAAGCTGCGCAGGCTCGTGTTCTTCGCCAAGATGCCAGTGCACCACCGCCGTCAGCTGTCGGCGATGCGTGCACATGAGCCAGAGCGGCATCCAAGAAGTGCTGCAGTCGGAAGGTTGCGCCACCTGTGGACGACTCTGTTTACCATGGACAGCGACTACTTTGACTCGGTACGGGACGTTCGCAAGCTGTTCGATATCACGTCGCAGTCGTATTCGATGTACGTCGTGGGCAATACGACCTCGTCCAAGGCCATGTAGCGTACGCTGGGATCTCGCTGACGCTCAACTGGATTCGACAAGTCCCTCCGAGTTTCTTTGTGAACCACACATACAGTACACTCATGTTGAGTGGCAATCTAATTCGTGAGATGCCTGTGAATCTGGGTTACCGGATGCCGCTAGCAGTAGCGCCGACATTGGCTTCAGTTGCGACAGCTTGTTACTTCAGCTCACAGCAATCCAAGAGATCCCCAAGTAGACAAAGAGAAGAGCGAATGTGGTCTACGTCGGAGCTACGCCCTTCTGTTTGACGAACCCCTCGACCTCCTAGACAAGCAGCAGTGCCACTGAAGCCCCACAGATCGACTGATCACCGTTCCCAACACCAGTCGCATTACCCTTCGACGTGCTGAGTCTCGCTCACAAGCGCGAGCCCAAGTTGGCTTAAGTCTTACTGAAGAAACTGACAAGATGAAACAGCGAAATGACAAGAAGAATGGAGATCAAGACTCAGCCGTCGTCGGGGTCCTGAAGACTCATGTCTGACTGTTGCTTAGTACCAGCAAGCACCCTGTTTGGTGCCTCACGACGCGCCATCCCCATCCAGGACAGACTGTAAGTACTGAACGATCTCCAAGTTGCCTACCAGATCAAGCGATTCATAAGCAAGTTAGTCAACTGTGCATAGTGTGAGTCTACACGAATCGAATTAATCTCATGAGGCTCAACGTACCGTGTTGTACTGCCAGTTGGATCGGCGTTGACGCACACTCCGTTGTTGTCTGTGAAAGTGCATCAACCGGCGCATTGTGCTTGACGAGCACCTGGACGATCTGCAGCACTGCCTGCTCTCTAACGCTGGGACTCGAGGCTGCAAGGTGCAGTGGCTGGAGGCCACTCTTATTGAATGCTGCTACCGAGTTGCCACGCTGGATCAGAGTTTCTATCACCGAAATCGTCGGTGTCAACGACTGCTGTTGCTGATTGTGAGAAGAGCCGTCCACGTGTGCGTACTGGACGGCAAAGTGCAGCAGCGAGTTCCCAGTCTCAGCGTCCTGTTCGTTGATGTCAAACCCGAAAGCCACGAGTTTGTCGATCACCGACAGCTTCCCATGTCTCGCAGCGCCGTGGATCGCCAACTCGCCATCTGAATTCCGCATTCCTCTCAAGTAAAAATCCAGCACTTCTCGATTGGAACTGCTATCTCGTGCTAGCTGAAGCAACCTGTCGACTGCGAACGCGTTCCCAGCGATGGCTGCAATGTGCAGCGGTGAGAGCATCTTTGGAGGAAACTGCTGGTGAAGAGCGTCTCGTGGCAGCCTGGAGACCAGGAACTCGATCATCGCGCTCTCATCACTAGCGCCAATAGTGTCGCTGCTGACGTCCCCGACAGCTTCATGGAGCAGCCCACAGCCGTGCGCATCCACCTGGGCGGCTAGAGTCTGCCCCTCGTCGTCTTTGCTGCTTCGTATCCCAGCTGTGGCACTTAACAGGAGCTGCACACATTCGATCGATCCTGAGATGACTGCATCGAAGTAGGGCGATCGGCCGTCAACATCTTTCGTATCAATAGCTGGTAGCTGTGAACCCTGCTTTATTTGTTGTAGCATCCGACGAACGATAACCGCATTACCCGCTCGACAGGTGTCGTGCAGTGGTGTTCGCAGCTCTCTCTCGCTCTGCTGGCTCACACTGACACCAATGTTGATCAGCGTCTTCGCAGGTTGCACGTGGCCAAACGCTGCTGCGTCGTGGAGCGGACTGCGACCATCTTCATCAGTCATACTGACGAGCATACCGGGCGTGAGCACAGCCGAGTCGTTGAGCCACTGACGGATATGAAATCCCCGGCGAGCAGCTTCGTGCGCTGCGCTTCTTCTCTTGGCTCCAAATGGATGGCACGGACTCAGCGACCTGCACTCGATGACCAGCAGGTTGAGGATACTCAGGTTGACCACAGCATACTCGAGTGCGCTCTTCCCGACATTGTTGACATAATGAACGTCCAGGAGCTCAGTTGCAGTGTCCTCACCACCACCACCACCACCCATTTGCTCTCCCTGCTGTACCAGGAATGTGATCAGAGGCATGTTGGCAGAGCGACACGCGATCATAAGCAGTGAATCGTCGTCGCCTGTTCTATCCGTCGTATTGATCGAAACCTGGAACTCCTCAACGAAGAACTTGACTTTGTCGAGGTTCCCAGCTTTACAGGCATTCACGAGCTCCGTTTCAAGCTGAGGGTGCAGTTGCTGAGCACGACGGTTCGTACGCGTGGCCGAGTTCACGAGCGCCTTGCTAGAGCTGTCGCAGTCTTCTTCGAGCTCCTGCGAGCTGTCCTGAGCAATTAGCGCCAAGCTGCTGGCGTTAGCACTGGAGACACTGTCGAGCCACTTGCGCCTAATCTCGAGGAAGCACGACTCGTGACCCTGCAGCAGCGCGATTCTCCACGCTGTGCGCCCCTGGGCATCGGCGATCGTTACGTCTGCACCATATTCGAGCAGCAACCTCACGGCCTGTAAGTTCCCCAGCTGGGCTGCGATGTGGAGCGTCGTAAGGCCGACAAAGTCCTGGTCGTTGATCTTCACCTGCGGCACCTTGGTCAGGATCGTCGTCATGGTTCCGAGGATCTGCTCCTGGCGGTCATTGAATTGCCTTAGATTCTCGTACTGAGTCTGGCTAAACAGCAGTGCTTCGTGAAGAATCGACCTCTTGGTCCACGAGTCCTTCTCTTGGCCCGTGAATATGTGTGGGAAGAGCAGCAGCAGCTTGGTAACAATCGAGCCCATGCCGTGCCGTGCGGCTTGTAGCAGTAGCGAGCGTTCACGTCTGGACGTCTTGTGCACTCTCTTGTGGATCTGATGTGAGCCTGAGTTGCCAGCTGAGGCTGCCACAGTCTCACCAAAGAGCGACGATGTGGTGGCTAGTAGGTACGCGGCAATCTTTTCGTGGTGGTGTATAATAGCGAGCTCTAATGGCGATTCTCCTCTGGCATTGAGCGCATAGACCATGCCTGGGTAGCTACTCGTCAGGATCTTTGGGATCACGTGCGTGAGGATCTCAAAGTGGCCGTGCTTGGCTGCCAAGTGCAGCAGATTGCTCTTTGTAGCTGGATTCACGACCGTCATGTCTGCCGGTTGGTCGTCCACGGCCCCGTAGCCGTCGAGTAGGTCGATGACCGTCGAGATGTTCCCCCTGCGCGTCTGGATGAGCAAGTCGGTCTCTTGAAGCACTTTCTCGATCTGCACCGCTCTTCTCGCGAGGAAGCCTCGCACTATACGCGTAGTATGTAGAGCACAGCGCCAGGCACGCTGGTGGGCACTACACGCCCTCTGGAAGCGCACGTATTGCCGCCCCAGGAAGCCTCTCACCACGCGCTGGACGCTCACGATGCACGCTATTCGGATACTGAGCTCTTCGTTTAACCGGAGCTGAAGCACACGTACTCGATACACGTACCCACGAACCAGTTTTTGTATTGTGATCGCCGCCTTGTGTTGCTGTTCATCACGACGGCGCCTGTGGTGTAAGTGCCGAGCTTTCTCGGCATGGACCCGCTGGAATGCCCACTGTATTCTCTGTGCTGCGAGGACCTGTCGGTGGATGCGAATGCGCCGCGCTCGCTGGCGAGCCTGGTAGCCCTGGAAGAGCCTTGTCAAAAGGATAGCAAGGCAGCGCTGGCGTTGCTCTATGAGCCGCAGCCGTAGCTTCCCAGTGGCAGAGCGAGCCATGCACGCCCGCCAGGACCGTTGTATAAGCTTCACGTGCCATTGACGCTGCTCAAACATGCGTATAGCGCGCTCCTTCGCAACGATCTTTAGCGCGCACCACCTGCGGAACTGGAATTGGATCTTGTGTGCTGTCTCGTTCTGTATAGCGAGTATACGCGCACGCCGATCCTTCTCGCCCGTGATGATTGCCGTGCCCTTAGTGACCTTGACGAGGTTGCCGCGAATGCGCTTACGCACTTGAAGCTTGGTCTTCATCTCGTGGAACTTTCTCCTGAGCTGATAGCCTCGGTATGTTCGCTGGACGATGAGCGCGGCCTTGTGTTCGTGTTGAAAGCGCTCGCGACGCTTTTCGTGGAGCTTTGTCATGAAGAAGCGTGTCTCGGTCGTCAATGCGAGCGCCTGAGTCTCGTTCGTACGGCGCTTGCGGTGGCGATCGCCATCCAGTGGGGCGCTGGTGTACGAACACGCCTCGCTCACGCTGTGCACGAATGGCCGCTCGGGCTCGCGGGACTTTGGGTCTTTCGAAGACGCCAGGGCTTTCTCGGCCCAGACCACCGCTGGACTTGCTGGAGAGAGGGCAGTGCTGGAGTCATTGTGCTGCTTATGCGGAGTTAATGCTGAACTCAGCTGACCCGTGTGGCTCGTATCGAAGCTGCTCTTGTTGTTGGAACTGGTACTGAGTTGAGCATTGAGCCTCGGGATCGGCTTGACGGTCGTGACGATAGACACGACGTCGCTGTAGGTGCACCGGCGCGTGCCAAAGTAGAGACACGGGGCGAGGCCCATGGCCTGGTTCACGACCACGATCCGCTCATGGCGCACTTGCTCCTAGAGAGTGATGAGCACCAAGAGCGACATGTTAGACGCCACTCACCACCACTGAGGTCCTCATTGACTGTCATTGGTCATAGTTCCCATACCTGGAAGCGCAGCCACTCGTGCTTCTCGAGGATGACTCGCGCTTCATCAGTATCGAGCTGCTCGCTCGGCATCGCCCCCCAGCAGCCTTCCATCTCGAGTAGAGAGTCCAATGTGGCGCTGTCATCCAAGGGGCGGATCCGCTCTTTCGTTCACGTGTGACTTTTCGAGCCATTGTCGCTATTGCGAGGAGCGTTTCGGGCTGGGAGAGCAAACGGTTATCCCAAACACGACATCTCTAAGACCGTGGAGAATGGGCGAACGTCTGCTGTGAGTTAGTTGGCTTAGAAGCGGGAGATCAAAGCTTCATGATGGCGGTGGCGGTGAGGGAGCAGCCGCAGGATGTCAATCTCTTGACGAGTTTAGCTGAGCGAGAGTGCGAGAGCACGGTGTCAAGTCCAGCGACCGATACAGCAGAAGATGATAGCTGCCTGGACGAGTCTACAGCCTCATCACCAAAGCGACAAGACCATACAGAGGATGACGAAGAGATGGAGGAGGAGGCGACAAGAACGATAGAGGGGGGTGAACAGAATGCAGAGACAGCGGCTGTCGAACCGGATGACCCACTCGAGCGCTCGCTCCAGCGGATGCTGCAAACGCGGTGCTTCTCCGGCTTGGACGGTAAGATCACCACGTACTTGTACACGACGCAGCTCACGCATTCAAACGTCGTGTCGACTGTCGTGACCTCGCGGCCGTTCAACCTCAAGCGGCGGCAGAACTCGCTGCTGGCGCTCAACAACAACAACAACAACAACAACAATAGTAGCGAAGTCAACAACAAGTCGAATGGTGGACTGCTGGAGAGAAAGAAAGGGCCAGCGGGCGGTGGTGGGAGCAGGAACCAGGATCTCCAGGTCACGCACGTCTACGGCCAGCCATGCAACCCGAAGAAAGTGCGCAACCAGCAGAAGGGCAAGTACCAGGCCCAGCTCCCAGCGTTTAGACGCAGTCTACCGTCGCTGCCGATTCCAGTGAACCGCCTGAACCAGGAACTCATCCAGGTATGGCCATCTAGTCAAGGTTTTGCTGTATCATTGCGTGCCTAACTAGGGATTGGATATGAGACTAGGAGCGCGACAAGTTCATGGCTCAGCTGCACAAGGAGCGCGAGGAGAAGGTGCTGCTAGAGAATTGGGCGGCCACGAAACTCCAGGCGTGCTACAGAGGCTACCGGAGTCGCCCGAGGGTCGTCACGTACCAGATACGCCAGCAGCTCAACAGCCTGCGAGCCATTCGCCTTGACGTGAGCCCACCAATTCATCTTGCTCTCGGTTACAACTTCGTTACAATAGCTAATGCTCAGTGTCTCTATGTCTCTGTAGCTCTCGGACATGAAGGAGAGTCTGAAGAAGGCCGAGGAGGCTACTGCTGTTACAGACCCAGGCTCGCAGCAAGTCTCTCCGTGGCGGAAGGATATACACGACCGTGCAGGCAAGAAGCACAATGTGAGGACACGCAAGGAGCGCATCTACAGCGCCGCGACGCTCATCCAGGTAGGTGGACAACCCCATCCCCCTCATATTCTGTTAGAAACTCAGAGGGTAGGTACATGGCTCTGGGATGTCGAATCAACGGATCGAATTGACTTGTATAGGCTTGCGTCAAACGCTTCCTGGCGCGCTTTGGGTACGTGCACCTGCTCGCCCGGCACTACGACGAAGTACGTCTCAAGGCTGTCATCAGAGTCCAGGTACGTGGGTTCGATTGAGACCTCCATTTGCTGCATATGCACCGACCAGGTTTGCGACCACATTGTTGTCACCACACACACCTCTGCTTCTCACTAGAGCATCTATCGCGGCTTCCGACTGCGCAACCGGATCCACCGCGTCGTCGCCAAGCTGCAGCAGCAGGCCGTGGTGCAGATCCAGAGCCTCATCCGCGGCATCCATGCAAGGGAGCGCGTCTGCATCCTGCGCTTCGAGCAAAATTCCGAACGAAGGAGACTCGCGGGCCAACCGCTGCAGTTCTCGTTACCGAGTCGCACGCGCCCTGTGGCAGCCATGAGTTCGCTGCGATCACTCTACGAGCACCGCAAGACGCGCGCCAAACTCGAGTTTAAGAGCGCCAAGTGGAGCGAGGAGCAAATGTACCTGCGCATCCATGTACGTTCACCCAGGCATGCTAGGGATCTGGGCTTCATAGGCTGGCTTGAGACTCATCTCTCTATGACCGCTGTTTGCTTTGATTGCCTCCTAACGATTGACAGAAAGTGGCTGTGAAGCTCTGCATCAACCGGTCGATCCTGCACCGCCGGCTGCTCGCCGAGGCGCTATCGACGCCCAAGAAGCGCAAGTCGCGGACCTCTTCCGCGCAGAAGAGCGCGCGAGCCTTGACAAGAAAGCCCAGCATGATCACAGCGCGCTCGCAGCCGCGGAGACGAGAGCTGCAGTCTCCGGTCTCTTCTCCATCATCGCCCTCAGGAGCAGGTGGGACAGCGATTGGGACGCCGCCGTCCACCCCAGGCTCCCCGCAGGCGACCAGACGAGTGAGCCCAGCTGGTAACAGCAGGACGCTGTCCTCACGTGCGTTCCCGGCCTTCAGTCGTCAGGCGAGTCCGAGAGATCCATTTGGAAATTGACAAGAGCACTAGGTTGTTTCCGTGGAGTTGAGCTGTCGGACGCTTCGATTCGCTATTGGGATTGTGGCAAGTGGCTGGCTCTGAGGGAATTGGGTCGGTCCTTGGACCTACCACCACACTGAGTGAGCTGAGTCTCACTCACGCGCAGTGGACCAGGACTCCGGGATGAAGGACGTGGTCACGAGTTCTATCCTGGCTGCTGATCCCTGCCACGTCACACGTCAGATGGGGATCAGTTTTGAGATTCTTTACTTGGAAAGCACTGAGCCTAGTTTAACATGTGACTCGACTTCTCAAACAAGAGAGATGTTAAACGCAGGCGACTGCAGACAGTTGGCGCTGCTGTTGCTCATCGTGGCCTCGTGCAGCTTCTATCAACAGCAGATTCGCCCCCACAGCCACACCTGCTGAGGTCCATGGCACCACCGTCTTGCGCGTCATCGACCGGAGTGGGGATTCGGGCACGATCGCGCCATACGACTCAGTCTCACTTTTCGCTCGGAAGCGCTCCTGCCCAACCACCAGCAGCAGACAGGATCTCGCATGGCCGGAAGAGTTCAGCAGCCCGGACTCTTCTGCCGGTGCTGACTCTTTGTTCCGTGGGAAGAGTTCAGCGAGGCACCACTTCGCCCCGTCCCACGTGCGAAAAGCAAAAACCACTCACTGGCTTCACCATGCAACATGTGCCCACTGACGACGCCCACGAGATGAACGATCTCCATGCACGCAGCTCCTCAGTGACCAAGCGCACTCGCTGAACTGGAGAGGAAAGGCTCGCTCGTCGAGTCGTAACGTGAAGCTCACTCGCGTTCGGTTGTTTCTTGTGAGCCAAGCTGCTCAGCTCAGCGGCGGTTGGTTGGCTGGCTGACTGGCTAGCTAGACGCAGGAAAAAGATGTACCCATTTGTTCGTAATACTCATTCTCCCATACCAAATGCGTCACCGCCGGATGTTTCAGACGAGTGACTCATTTCCAGGCGACCTCCGTTGGGTTCACAACTGCTCAGAGCATACAAAAGCCAAGATGTTTTGTGCCGCGTTGGGTCGTTTCGCTCAGTTGAACTGAAGGGGTGAAGGCGCCCGTGGAAAGAAAGCGATGCAAACTGGTCTGAGCTCTCCACCGCCTCTCTCTCACTCGCTCACTCTATCCTTCCTGACTGGCACTCAGCTGAGCTACGACTCAGTCCTTCCTCTCGCTCATTCTGCAATCTGCGCCCTTCTTCACAAGAACAAGTCTCCGCAGCCCAGCCCCACGCTTCCTCTCTACGACCCTAGGTCCGTACCAATCCATCCCACTCGCTACCACTTCTGTCACTACACAGAAACCATGGGCCAAGTCTGTTCAGGCGCCGCTATCAGCAAGAACGTCAACATGCCGCGCGATCCGGCCGACAAGGAGCTTGACGAGGTCGAGATGCGCGAAACAAAGATCCCGGACTTCGATGCGTTCTTCGAGCAGGCCGCCGAGCCGCTCAACAAGATGGTCGAGCTGCACAACAGCATCGCGCAGAGCGAGGAGAACCTGGACTCGGCAGCCACGGCGATCCAGGGCGAGGCCCAGGTGCGCCTCTCGATCTCGGCCACCGGCCGCGTCGACCTCGACTTCTGGAAGTTCGACGAGAAGGACAACGAATACGTGTTCACGCAGCTCGAGGTGGAGGCCAAGGTCGGCGCAAACCCAACGCTGCGCGACGCCTACGAGCGCACGGAGCACGCGGTCGGGAACCTTAACTCGGCCGTGGACCAGCCGACGAACCTCTCGCCCACGCAGTTCATTGTCAAGCGCGGTCGGCTGTTCGTCGAGCGCAAGGGCAGTCAGGATGCGTTTATCCGCGACGTCAACGTCTCGATCTTCTCGCTGCGCAAGCAGCTGGCGCTTGAGGCAGGCGTCAGCGGACTCAAGGAAGGCGTGGTGATCTTCGTCAAGGAGCTCGCCAAGGTGCAGGACGTGGGGCCGCTGAGCGCCAGCACGGACGAGGACGGCCGCATCGTTGTCATGTGCGGCGACCAGGAGCTCGACCTGCGCAAGATGGACCACCTCTCCAAGCCGGCGGCCCAGCTCCGCGACGCGCTTGTGGAGCTGCTCGAGAATGTTCAGACCGCCGCGGTGTCCGTCCCAGAGCTCGCTGAGCAGAGCGCCGCATTCGCTGAGGAAGCCCAGACGTTCCCTGGCAAGGTGCCCGACGCTGTCTCGGAGTCGGACCTGGGCTTAGGCGACAAGGCCAAGGCGCTCCATGCCACGACCGTGAACGCCAAGGCGCTCACGAGCGGCCCCAAGATCGCCAAGGCCACGGCCTCGATGATCAAGTACGCTGGGACGGAGATTAAGCAGGCCATGAGCATCCCTCTTGGTGGATAGACTTGCTGCTGTGCGGGGGATCGGAGTAATGTATGCAGAGTGAATAGTGTTGCGTGTAGCAATTGAGAGCAGGGCCAAGTGGGAGGAGCGAACGGAGCTCCTTGTTCTTGGCGGTTAGCTGCTGAGGATATGAAAGAACGAGTAATATAAAGAACCCCTTTCGATTATCAACCATCTCGCAACACTGTAGAGCAAGCACCAAGGACAAACGGAGTCTTTCATGGCGTGCACGAGCGTGAATAGCAAAGGTTCCAGCTGTATTGGTCAATGGCTCAAACGATCGACCGGCGCAATGCTTTGCCTCCGAGACCCAACCTCGCATGTGACCTTATCGCCGAGTCCTACCTATTAGTCATTTATTCACTGCACGCTCAGCTTCTTTCTACACACGTGCTGTCTCATTTACGTATTCCCTTGATGGGCTCATCGTTGGCGTTGCTGCAGGTGTGTGAGCATCGAGGGAGCTCAGCAACGAACGAAACCATATCAACGTTACACATGTACAGCGTTCGTGTCCAAGCTCACACCATGTGAACCCGGTAGTGCTGCCTTCAAGGTATCTGTTGACCTCTCTTCTCTTGTGTTCCAACCCCAAGAGCAAGATATCATTCGGCCATGGTGCGTGACACGTAGAGTTGCTGGGTGTCGACTTCTACGGCGACGACGTCAGCACGGTGTTTGGCATCTCGCCAGCCAACTGCTGCGCCAAGTGCTCGTATACCTCGGGCTACATGATCTACACATTTGTTCACTACAATGCGGACGGCAAGCCCGCGTGCTACCTGAAGAAGAGCGTGGGCAGCAAGCGCGAGATCAAGGGCGCAGTCTCGAGTATCGTCAACGAGAGTACGCTGTCGTGGTAGGGACAATCTATTGACAGCCATCTTCACGCTGAACAACCAAGAATCGCTGGAAGCGGAAAGAAGCAGCTGGCTTTTGACAGCGAATGAGTCTTGGAGTCGAGTGGACGATGCAGCTCAGAGTGTTCAGTTCGTACTACTGGTATTGGCATTTACACTTCGACTCTTCTCATTTACACATCCTCGGCGATACTAACATCGACTTGGTTGACTCGACTGATCTGGGGATCGATCCCGACACTGATACTGGGGGTTCTGGTCGTGCTTTGCGATCAGAGCCTCCAGGCCATCGAGGCTCTCAATCGACGTGAACACGAGCTTGCCGTTCTGGAAAATGTACTTGAGTCGGTCCGAGTTCGCGAATATGCTATAGCATAGGATCCTAAACTTTAGGAAAAAAGAGGAAAATTCAAGATGAGGACGAGGAGAGGGAACTTTATGCAAACGAAGTATACTTTTTTCTTCTTGACTCTCACAGTGGGCGCAAGTCAAACGAATTTTCAAATGTATAGCATCCAACGTATACTAACCCAATTTGTCGGGTACTGTAATTCCAACGTTTACTACTACCTGGAAGAGAATTCAAGCACAATCGACCATAACTACTACCTGGAAGATAAACCAAAGCAAACCAAAGCAAACGTGTGATCGGTTCCAAAGCGCGCAGCAAGGGCGAAGAGCTCCAAGCGATCTCTTGTAGCAAGCAGCCAGTAGCAGCCATGTCGTCCCCTGAAGCGCAGTCCGGAAGCAGCAGCAGCAGCGAAGACGAGTTCGACTTCGGCGCCACGTCCACCAAGGCGTCGTCCGAGAGCACGAGCGCCGCCGCCGCCGCCGAGAACGAGCCCAAGAGCGAGGCCGCAGTCAAGACGGACCACTCGAAGCTCTTTAGCGACGACGAAGACGAGGATGAGGACGAAGAGGGCACGAATGAGAGCACCGGACCCAGCGGTGGTAGCAACAAAGGCGCCAAGGCGGAAAAGGGGTCGGACGACGGTGGCGACGATGACCGCAAGGAGAAAGAGATGGAGGACCTCTTCGGCTCGGACTACGACTCGGAGGAGGAGGAGTTCAAGGCCTCGTACGTCTCTCTCTCTATATATATGTGTGTGTGTGTGTGTATTAGCATTAGCGTTCTAGCGGTCTTACTAACTGTGAACGTGTGCTGTGTGTATGTGACGGTTGTATCGTAATAGTGGCATTAAGGAGTCCCCCGTGCGCGAGGAGAACCGCAGCGCGATGAACGACATGTTCGCGGACGACGCGGCGGACAACGGCGGCTCGCACGCGAACGAGATCTGGATCCCGAAGACTCCGAAGGCGCCCAAGTCGGCCTCGTACTTCATCACCAAGATGCCTAACATCCTGCGCCTCGTGCCCGAAGCCTACACGAAGCAGTCGATCGAGGAGGAGATGCGCAACCCGTCCGACGAAACGCTCTACCGTAACTACGTGCGCTGGCGGTGCGTTCATTTTCTGATGGCTGTTCATAATATCTGGCGTCCAGAGTCTTTAAACTGACGGCTCGTTATGTTGTGAACCACCAAACAGCTACCAGCGCGACGAGCAGGGCCGCGTGAAGCTCGATCCGAAGACCGACCGTCCACTGCGCGAGTCCAACACGAAGCTCGTGCAGTGGGAAGACGGTTCGCTCACCATGTTTGTGGGCAAGGAGGCGCTCAACCTCACGCGCCAGAAGATCGCCAACTCGTTCCTCTTCGTCAATGAGGTGCGCTTTATTAGTCGAATGCTCCAGTGATGCTTACAGTCTAAACGAGAGACAAACGCTTGTCGATCTATGTTTTTTTCTATAGATGTCGAGCGACAAGCCCGAGTTTGACGATGAGCCGGACGCGACGGGCCAGGAGACGGTGCTCGAGTGCCACGCGCGCCTGAATGAGAAGTTCACGATTCGGCCGATGACGACGTCGAGCAAGTCGCACAAGAGTCTCACGATGTCCATGCGCGCCAAGCACAACAAGGGCGTGCAGAAGATCAAGTCGTACATCTCAGAGCTCGACGGCTACCGCGAGCAGGAGCAGCGCGTAAAGATCACGGACGACCGTCTGCGTCTCCAGAACCGCAAGAAGGCGCGCCAGGGGTACGAGTTCGACCGCGAGCGCTCGGCGCGCATGGACGCGTCCTTTTTGGAGGAGGGCTACGACGGCGCCGACTACGACGACGACGAGAACGTCGGCGCGATCAAGGAGCAGTTCGGCGGACGTGGCGGCGCTGGTGCGCGCAAGCCAGGTGGGGCTGCGGCCAAGAAGCCCGCCGCGAATGCGCAGCGCCGCCCTCCGGCCCCGTCGTACCGAGGCGCAGGCTTTGACGAGTACCGCCGCAACCGCGCGGCCGAGAAGTCCGAGAGCGAGAACGACGACGGCGAGGACGAGCAGGAGGAGGAAGAGGAGGAGGAGATGGTCATCCGCAGCACGAAGAAGAGGCGAACAGTCGACGAGGACTCGGACTAAGAGGTTAGAGCTTCACAGTCAACCAGATTACCAAGAGAGAGATAGCCCAAGTAAGCCCCTCAGTTCCTACCTCAGCCAGCCTTGTATTGATTGCATTCCACTGCCATTCATTCTGCTACCTACTCGCCTGTTTCCTTTCACTTCTGGGCCAAGAAAACGCAGCTGTCCATGGTACCGCGGAAGGCGTCCGTGACGGCAGCCTGCATGTCGTCGGTCCACTGGGAATTCGGCGCCGCGTCACGCCACTTGGAGCGCGTGCGCAGGCCCTTGAGGTAGCGCAGCATCGTGAGGTCGCCCTGCGGCACTGTGAGCAGCAGCGTGCCTTCCGGCACCACGTTCTCGTAGAGGTCCGTCAGAAACGCATTGAGCGCCTCGCAGTGCGCCTGCTGCTGCGTCATCCACTCCTCGTGGCGAAAGAGGAAGTTGCTTGTGACCACGTGATCGCTCGGCCCATCGATCTCGAGCCAGTACACGTCGTCTCCATTGCCATTGCTGTCATTAAGCGAGGCCTCAACGCTCTTCTTCATCTCGGCCCAGTCGACAATGTCATCAACCTTGGAGATTGAACTACGGGTAGCAATACCGTGGTCACCGACCGACTTCTTGCCAGCAAACGTCTTCGCGTGCACGTACGGACTACGCATGTGGGAGCTCAGGTCGCCGCTCGCGTACAGTTGCCAGGGCTTGTCCTGCTTCTCGGGCGCCGTCTTCTTGATACTATCATCACCAGTTCCCGGAAAGCTGTGCGCCTCACAGGACAGCCGCAGCATCATCATGCGCTTCGCGCTCTCATCCATCTTGTGCGCGAGTGAATCGAAGGCACCGACGGGAAGCTCGGTCGCCGGGATCCCGAAGGACGGGCCATGGCGCAGTTTGAGCAGCACGAGCTGCATGGCTGAGATCGCGTCCTCGGCCGAATCGTGACCTGCTTGACCCTCCTGCAGCTGGATGTCTCTCCTCAGATATGTCTTGGTCAGGTACTTGAGCGACGTACGAAACGGGAACCCACGCTGGTGTGGGTACAGGATCGAGCTGTCGGCGATCTTCAGGTGCACGATCCTGAGAGCACGCAGGTCGCTCGTGAGCGAGTGGCCCACGAGGATCGTGTCCTCCAACAGGAACCTCTCAGTCAGCACCTTCTGGACATCAGCGAGGATGCACTTCTCGTTCGCCAGCATCTCGGGCGTGATCCCACTGAACTCGGTCAGGTAGTTGATGATTGTGCTCTGCGGCTTCACGAGCTGGTCGTACACCACGACGCTGTGCTCGTCCACCACAGTCACGCGCGTGAGCTCCATGCCGATATCGGTCTCGCACATCTCGCAGTCCAACGCGTACATGGCGACTTTCTTGCTGACAACATCTGGGTCTTCTTCCTCACGCGGCTTGGTCTGCACGAAGCGGTCGCGAGTACATCCGTTCGTCGCAATGTCAAGCAGCTTCTGCTCATCCTCCACCGCAACTGGGTATCCGTGCTGGATCAGCTCCTGCTCCGAGAGCACGTAGTATTCGATGTCGTACTTGCTCGCAACTTCAGAATCCTCGTCACCATCAGTCATAGCCTCAGGCACTAGTGTCTCGCTAGTTTGCTGATGCAGCGCTCCTGAAAGAATGATCTTTCCGTCAGCCGTTCGAGGAACGTCCACGACGACAGCCTTGACGAGCGACAGACGGATCGAGCGCTCGACAGGGTCACCACGACGCTTGCCAAGGTGCTCTGGGGTCTTCCGAGCGTAGGTCTTGTCCACGATGGGGTCGGTGTTGAAGTAGTGCATCGACTCGTCCTCGCTCACGAGCACATCGAGCGTGAACGCGTCCTCTTCGTCCTCCACAACAGCAGTGCCAACAGCGTCGTCACCAGCAGTTGTGGTCGTCGTACTGCTGCTAGAAGCCGCGGTCTTGACTTGTTGTCGCCACTTCAGATGCAGCAGGTCGCCGTCCAGCTCCCACGTGCCTCCCAGTGGTTGGCTCTTGCGCACGAATGTTCCAGACGGCAGGACGATCACTTCGTCCGTGTAGCCAAACGAGTGACGCATCATGAACGTGAGCTCGTGGCCGTAGAAGAGCTCCTCAGCTGGCATGCCTCTATAGCAAACACAATAAGAGGTCACGTTGGTTAGCGTCCAACACAATGCCCATAGAACGACAACAAGAGCACATACTTGGTGTTCACTGGCGGTCTGGGAAATTTATAGAGTAGCTCGGGCAGCGGGCGTTCTGTGCGTCGGGCCTCGTCACTCTTCGAGAGCACGCAGGGTACGCTCGAGCACGCGTCAAAGAAGCCCAGCGTCGAGCGGTAGCGTTGCAACACCGACGGGTGCACGTTGCCTAGGAGTACGAGACACACTTTCGTTGGCAAACTCTTGTTGGGGAACAGAGACTCCATCAGAAACGGACTAACGCTTAACTTGCGCGCTCCTGCTGCGGCCGCTGAGCTCTTGCTGTCCTTCGAGCTGTTGCTGTTGTCTTGCTTTTGCTTGCCACCTAGGACAATATTTAGGACAATGTCCTGAATGTCCTCCACGTCGAGACGTATGCGCGGCCGCGTGTGCTCCATCCAGTGCGCAAAGTTAAGCAGTACATTGCTGCGCACGACCTGGCGCGGGTACTTGACGATCAGGTCCTCCGAGTACATTTCGTAGTCGTTTCTTTGTCGATTGCTGGGGCCACCAGTGGCAATCACTGGGCCACTGGCAGCATTCGCATTGTTCACAAAGCTCTGTTGGTATGGAAGCGAAGGAGGACGTGGTCCATTCACTCGCGGCTGAGCCTGGTGATACGATCCACTGTGGCTGGTCGAAGACAATGAAGATGAGTGCTGGTCGTGCATAGCCGAGTGTAGGCGCTTTCGCGGATACCGGTCGTCGCCGCCATCGGTTCGTGCGGTTGGTGATGGCACAGGCGCGGACCCGAGGATGCCTCCTCCACCATACGACGGCTGCGAAGGTGGTGGCGCTCTTGGGCGAGGCAGCAAGCCTCCTGACGGCGGCAGTGATGGGTTAATCATCTGCGCAGGAGATGCTGCAACCGTGAAGCCATTGCCGCCAGCGACATGCGTCAGATTGGACGGGATCGGCGCGTCCACGACGACTGTGGCCGCTGCTGCTGCTACTGCTACTGGTGCTTGTTCCATGGGTTCATCAGCATCTTTGTGCTGCTGCTGGGCCTCGATCGCCTGCGATTGTACTGGTAGCGTGTCCTCTACCTCCTCTCCTTCCTCTAGGATCTCGCCGTCTTCCCACTCGCCGTCGGACGCCATCGCCAACTGCTTCCTGTGCTGCGCTTTCCTTTTCTGGCTCGTGTGTGTTGTGTTGGGAAATTGCAACCCACCCAATTGCTGTGACAGGATTTGCCAAAAAATAGCCCCAGCTGCCAATTTCGACCAATGATAGAACACATAAATTTTCTATTGGCTGAAAACTTTTTTTCCACAATCAAATCGAATCATACCTTCAGAGGACAACTCCTCCGAAGTTCCTACATCGGCCACGCATGAGCTCACCCATGAGCGTCGTCCGCCGTGACCTCACACCATCCACAGACAAGCTCTTCCACGCACAGACACTTCGTCCCTAGTCACAGCCACAACAAGTGAGCGATGCGGACGCTCAGTCAACTGTTTATGCTCGTCGTCGGTGTCCTGGCGGCGGCGCGGGACGCTAGAGCCATCCCTGCACCAACGGAGCTCCTCGCTCGTGCGGTCGAACTCGAGCTCCTTCTCCCCAGCGACGCAGGCCCACGTCGCCCAGGAGTGATGCCTCGCGGTCCGAGTCGCAAATTCCTATCTTGGAAGCGTTGTACAGCCGCTACCAGTCTACCTGCTCGCGTAGGCTTACTGGTGAACAAGGACACCCGCACGAAGATTCAGGCGGTCCATTGGTGGTCGAGAATACTGTGAAGTCAAGCTTTGTCGCGCTGGCAGATTCCCAGGTGTGTACGCCAATGTGACGAAGGCTGAGGCATTCATCCGGACGTACGCACCAGAGGCCAAGTGGACGTCAGATATGTCGGAAGGTCCGTTCCCAGTCGTGAAGCTTGGCGCGCTGATGGGTGCTGGCGGCCCACCAACAGTGGCGTCACCACTATCGAGCTCGCCGAGTTTGTCGCCTCAGGTTTTGACTTCGCTTGCGCCAGTCATGACAGCATCGGCGTCATCATTAGTCGAGGTCGAGAGTGCCATTGTCTCCAGTCGCACCACCACAGTGCTTGCGAAGACCTCTGAGCGCAACACTGACAGCAAGTACGAAGTGCTGGTGGACCTCTCACCCGGCGTCAAGGATGCGCTCACCAGCTTTCTCATGGGGAGCTCGGACCAGACCAACTCGGACCGACTCAAGTACATTTTCCAGAACGGTAAGCTCGTGTTCACGTCGATTGAGAGCCTCGATGGTCTGGAGGCTCTGATCGCAAAGCACGACCAGAACCCCCAGTATCAGTGTCGGGATCGATCCCCAGACCAGTCGAGTCAACCAAGTCAGTGTCAGTCATCGGACGTGTATAACGCAATTCCACTACTAGTACACATCACAGAGGTACTCTGGTTTATATGTACCCTGCTATCGTCCATGCTGCCCATGATTGCTAACCGTACCGCCCAGGTCGATGCGATCTGCCTTTATGCCTTGATTTCACAAATATATGACCACTACCACCATTTTTTACATCCACTACAAGCTCCACCAAGCACTAAACCTACTACGAGCTGAGCGCGATCTTGGCCCGCGTGCTGCTGTCATCGCTCGTCACGATGGCTGCGAAGATCTGCTCGAGCTCACCCAGACGCAGCTTTGGGAGTCGGGAGTGCTGAGGCTGAGGCTGTGCCATCACCTGCTTGGAGCCATTGCCTCGACTCCGCACCACCATCGTGTTTGCACTCGAAGTCGTTGAGCTTGCAGCACTGGGTTCGAGCGTGATGCGGTCGTGTGTGAGCCTAGACGTTGGCGGCACTGGTACGACTACATCACTAAAGCCCGACGATGAGCTTGCATGCGCTGACACTGATGAGCTTGTACTCGTAGCTGTTGGGTCAATTCGTCGTCTGGGGGTAACATTTGTTGTTGCTGATGATGAGGACACCGATAATGTCTTCATGGACGCAACGCTGCGTTCATGTGTGGTCAGTGTCGTCACAGAGCTACTACTCGCCTTACTGGACGTGGCCGACCACTGGCGCTTGCCAACGCTGATCATGTCGTTCACGACGGGACTCGGAGTGCTCACTGCGGTGACGTCCTCTTCGCTCACGGGGCCGTGCGTCTCGGTGCTCGTCGTGGGCGTCGCCGGCTGGTAGAGGATCACGCCGTAGCTGCGCAGCCGGCCGCCCATGCTGCTGCGACGCGCAAAGGTCGCACTATTATTGTTGCTGTTGTGGGACGTCGTGGTCTCGCGGTTGTGCAGCCGGAGGAGGCGCTCGGTCTTGCGGCTCGACAGCTGCATGTGCGGGAACGAGATCGTTTGGCCCATTGTAAGCGGCTGTAGCTATAGGTGGACGGACAGACGTGCGGCTGTGGCTACGAGCCGTCGGAATCGCGAATGAGGGAGCCTGAAGCTCGCGCGGATGTGAGGATGGTTGCATATCGTGTATGTGCGTGTATTGGATGTTACTACAAGTATCACCCACCCAGCTTTTGGTTGAGATCCAGAGTGGAAGACGTCGAGAACGATAGAAAGAAAATGAAGATGGAAAAGAAGGTGGGAGCCGTTGAAACCCTGAGTGTTGTGATGAGAAGCCGCTTCAGTTTCAACCAGAATGTGCGAAGCGAGGAAGGATGCAACACTTGGAAGGAGGCCGGTTGAGTGAGTGACGGAGAGAGGTTGTAAGAGGACTTGGACGAATGAAAGCCACTGCCAAAAACTTCTTTCACTCATTCTCTCAACGGGGTCTGACCGTCTCTTCTTGCGAACAAGAATATGTCATCACTCATGTAGATGTGGGTCCTCCCAGCTCTCGTTGACAGGAGACTTACACCACAACACGAACGAGGGTCGAGGACCACGGGTGTTTCGATTTCGAATTCGAATCATGGTTGGTTGGTTGGTTGGCCCGACTCTTGAGATCACCACGTCCTTTTAGCTGACTCTCGTACTTAGTCGCGTATGCTCCACTTATGAACATAAGTGGGCACTCACAGTGTCACATCGTACTTTATCGAGATCTCACCTGTGAAAACTCGATAAAGTACGATACTTCCCCCTCAAAAGCTCAAAAAGCTCCCCAGAAATCCTTTCCGACACAGACAAACAGCCACGAAGCACGCGCGCAACAAGTCAGCAAGGATGGCTGAGCCGGACGACCTCTTCACGCTCAAGAACCAGCTCTGGGTGGGCAACTACCAGAACGCGATCAGCGAGGGCGGCATGCTCACGCACGTGCGCGACGCACTACGCCACGAGCGCGACGTGTACGTCTTTCGTGCGCACCTAGGGCTCGGTAATTACCAGCACGTGCTGCAGAGCATCCCAGAGTCCGGCAACACGCCGATCGCGCTGAGCGCCGTCAAGCTGCTCGCGACCTTCTTGAGCGGCAGCGGTGACGCCGAGATGATCGAGCTCACGCTCAAGGAGTGGCTCGCGGACCCGACGGCGGGCGAGAACCCTCACCTGCTGCTCGTCGCCGGCATGATCTTCTCGCGCGCAGCCAAGTACTCGGACGCGCTCTCGGTGCTCACGAAGGGTGGCTCGCTCGAGCACATGTTATATATCGTGCACCTTTACCTGCAGATGGACCGCCTCGACTTGGCGCAGAAGCAGGTGCAGGAGATGCGCAAGATCGAGGAGGACTCGACGCTCACGCAGCTCGCGCAGGCGTGGTGCCTCACGCTGCGCGGCGGCGACAAGGCCGACGAGGCCACGCTGCACTTCCAGGAGCTCTCGGATCGCTTCGGTGCCACACCGCTGCTGCTCAACGGCGCCGCGGTCGCGTTCATGGCGCTCAAGAACTTCATCGAGGCCGAGCGCCTGCTCGCCGAGGCGCTGCAGAAGGACGTGGCGAACGAGGACACGCTTATCAACCTCGTGGCTGTGAGCGCGCATTTGAATAAGCCATACCAGCAGTACCTCGCGCAGCTCGAGCAGGTGGCGCCCGCGAACGCATGGCTGGCAAATTACATCCGTCTGGACCAGGAGTTCTCCATGACAGCCGCCAACTTTGCGTAAGAGATGATGAGTAAGTGGGTGCGTTTGATCCAGACAGGTAAGCTAAACGGCGAGTGGAAAATTGCGCACACAGCACGAATGAAATGAAGAAAGAGAAGATCGAGGGTGAGTTGCTAGAAATTGTCAAGAAAAAACAATTGCATGAGAAACAAGGACCGTCGAGTGCGTGAGGATAGTATAGCTGCGCGCCTCTTGTTTGTGTTCTTCAATGCGTCTGCTTTACAATGATGAATGCATCTTTCGCATGACGATACTGGTTCGTGAGGCGCACATTGCTAGTGTCTTATAGTGTGCTGCTGATGATTGATGGTTTTGCTGATTCTGGTCTGCTGCTGCTGTTGTTGTCACTCTTGATGACGCCCGGCTCCTCTTTATGTGGATTTGCGTGGCTTAGCGAGTAAGTTCCTTGTTCATAAACTTTCGCTTGGCGAAGAACATCCACCACTTGCTTCGCGAGCCGTCGGCAAAGACCTCGTCCGGCAGGCGCATGGCGATTGCCTCGCGCAGCTGCTTGAAATATGCGCGGATCGTTTCTGTAAAACAAGCACAAAGCATAACACCACGGTCAGAATGATGAAGAAGATCGATCATCTGGCAGGAAGAACACCGCACACAAACCTGCTTCGTTCGCGCTCGTGGGCGCACGCACGAGGCCGCCGAGGGGGAACGCCGAGTCACCCGGGATCGCGAACGCGTCCACGGCGGTCTGCTGCAGCACACGGATCGCTACCCATTCGCACAAACACACCACAACAAGCACATACGACGCATAGTGTTAGCACATATTCGCTCGTCCCCTTTCACAAGCAAGATAACCATAACGCCACCAATGACGCCAAGTGAGCGAGCCAACGTAAAGCTCACCGTCCGCCTTGGTCGTGCACTTGTCAAGCTTCTTGAGGCAGAGATGCACGAAGAGCGTGCCGTAGATGAGCACGCGGTCGGCGTTGCCTTTGATCTCGAAGTTGGTGAACATGACGTTCGCGCGGAAGAGCTGGATGATCTCGTCCACGATGTCGTCCTGGCCGTCAGGCGCGGGCGGCGCCGGGCCGCGCGAGCGGGTCTTGATCGGCAGCAGCGCGCAGCCGCAGACCTCCTGCGCCTGCAGTTCGTTGAGCGTCGAGTGGTAGGCGGGCATTGCGCGTGGGCTTCTCGAGTGGGGGCTTGTCGTGGGAATGAGCTGCTCGAACTGGAGCTCTCAACCTTTTTCTGACTGTGTGACAGCGTGAAGAAGGAAGCGAAATCAAATCTACTTGCAGGCTATAGACTTGATGAAGAGGTAGATAGATAAAGAGGGTTATCACGAAATTAAGCTAGCATTTTAAAGAGGAATCAAGGCTCGATATCAATTCTCACGTTTGATCTAGTTTGCAAGCTTACAGATGGAAATCAGTCAGTCGTAATCAGGCTTGCGGTGTGCAGAGCAAGTTGAAGTCAAAGGCCTCATTCAAACTGCTGCAGCTAGACAACCAACCGCATGAGCACAGTCACGAGCAGCACAGCAGTAACAGCAGCATGATGCGCACTAATCGATGTGTAGTTCACGAGCACGCTTAGGTTTCCAGACCGTGCGACGTGCAAGGGCTTCCGCTCGGGCGGGGACTGCATGTGCTGGTGCCCTCCGTACCACGACACGGGCTCGTTGATCCTCACGTTATTCGAGCTATCAACAATGTGAAGCAGACACTCGATGTTTGCACACATCTCGTCAGTTGCGGTAGAATACATCAGGGATATATACTTGCTGGCATGTGTGGTATTTTTGTGTACGTTTGATTTCACTACGTGTGTGTGTTTGTGTTGTACAGGGCATCGACGCAGCGATCGTAGCGCATGAGTGTGGAGTGCGCGTGATCTCCGATAAGCGTTCTACAATGACGTATCCCGCCCGAAGAAGTGCTCAACGATAGCCAGAAGTCTATGGAGATGCAGTAGGTATATGGGTCGCTAATTGCGCTCTTCTGATGGTGGCAAAGCTTTCATTTTGGAAACCTGATGCGCGTGTACGCTCGAGCTTACCACGAAGTAAGTCAGCATGCATGGGGATTCAAGCAACCTCTCATCATGCACGTATGGCTGCATCAACTAACAGCATGGGACGCTGTGGCTCATTCTCATCAGTTCTGCATCGCCGACGACATCGTCGTGCGTGATGAACGACACAATCTCCCAGTTCATTGTGTTCACTTTCTATGCTCGTTCTTAATGAGCCGGTGCTGTTGTTTGTTGGTAGGCTTGCACAACCGAGGCCCTCAGCCTTAGCCCCCGTGCTGCATTTCGAACGATATTGCTTGTCAGCTTGCGGATTGGGGCGTTACAATTGCTCCTTGATACATCCGATGGGTGGTATTTGAGACCGCACTGGTTACGCGCACCACAGCAGTTCGTTAAGCGTTGCGCGAAATGCTACTTCATTTGCTGTTCTTGTTGCTGTCTTTCGCTGAACGACCGTGTTGCGCTCTACCAAACGCGCTTTGGCCGCGTGAGCCTGCGTTACTCTACAGGCTTCAATACACTGCGCACTCCTCAGCTTCCCTGCCTCGAATTGACCACCTACCTATCGAACGAGACCTAGAATCTTGAGTCGCCTAGATAGACAGTGCAAATTTCTCGCCGGAACTGAACAATGGTGGAATGACCGAGAGTTGGAGGCCGAACATCCAGTTGGTTCTAGGTCTTAGTGTATTTGAGCGAGTGCATGCTTCAGGATTTTCCCTCTTGTCACAGGATGATGTCAAGTGGTGATACGTTTGAAGTTGGTCAAGGTATACGAAATCTTGCAGTATTGCTTTATGGGACTGCGCCTTTGGACTGCTTTAATGAGTTCGGTGGCATACTCGAAGCTCGAATGGTAGGCATCTAAGTGCCAGTGCATGGAGATTCGAGCTGTGCGACACGTTGTTTAAACAGGTAGACTCTCTTATCTGACCATTACACCTTTCCATATATATTTGTCTAAAAATAGAATGAGATTTATATTTTAGCTGGGTATGTAAAAATCTAGTATCGTTCACTTGACAAACAAACTCGTTTCAAAAATAGATCCTTTCTTGATAGCTACAATTGTATGCTAATTTGAAGGATTTTTGAACAAGCTCACAACAAAACCCTACGAAAGAGCATATTTTAGAACCCTTTCTTGCACGAATATGCTATTACGAAGTTCTTTCTTGTCGCTGGTTACAATTCTGCGATTGGGGCGATTTGATGATGGGCAGCGAACGCGGGACAGCAAGGCGGCAAAAGCAGCAGCATGACCTAAGCGAGAAAGAGATAACCAACGAGAACAAGAAGACCGGAACGCACCCACACAACCCGCGCGCCCGCGTGACCCCACTCAGTCACCATGCTGCTCCTCGCGACGCTCTACCAAGGCATGGGCGGCGTTTACAGCCGCGTGCGTCACGTGCATTCGCTGCGACCGGGCGACCACATCGCGATCTGGGACACGAGCCGATGGCCGCTCTCGTACCAGCACCACGGCATCGTTTGGACCTCGGGCGAGAGCTTCTCGGACATCAAGGTGTGCCACGTCTGGAGCCCGCTTGAGGGCTACCAGGAGGCGCAGGCTGACTCCTGCTTCCGCATCTCGACGCTCGAGGAGTTTTTGTACAAGCGCACGGTCTCGAATCTGCGTCTCGTCGAGTACCACACGTCCGGGCTACGCGAAGTGCTCTCGCGATGGGGCGAAGTGCACTTGGCCAAGAGTGACCTGCCAGAGGTCGTGCTCGCGCGCTGCAAGTTTCTGCTGGGACTCGGCAAGGGCGACTTCAACATCTTCCGGCAGAACTGCGAGCATGCGGCCCATTGGTGCATGACGGGCGAGCAGTGGTGCAAGCAGACTTTGTCGAAGGTGAAGGGTCGCGTGCCGTTCGAGAACCGCCTTGCGAAGGAGGACGTGGACGCGCTCGAGCGCGAGATCGAGGAGATCAAGACCATCTCGCGCGGCGTCGTGGATAGTGTGCTCAAGCTCTCGGGCTCCAAGGTCTATCTGCGCGTGAAGGGCAACCACTACGTGCACATTCTACCTGACGGCCGCGTGGGCGTCGTCCCGCAGGGCGACAGCCCAGAGCACTGCGGTCGCACGGCCTTCCGCCTCGAGTGCTACTCGAAAGGATACAACTGCATCAAAGTGAGCTTCTACCACGAGGAGAACGACGGACACATGTTCAGCAGGTCGACGTTCTCGTGCTTCCGTGATCTGCGCATGAAGCATGGCAACTGGGTGCGCGGCACATCGGGGCTCAAGTGGGAGTACTCGTCCGCTGGTAACCTCAAGAGCATGAATCAGCACCGACGCTATGTGGGCGTGCGCGACGACAACATTCTCGTGGACGTGAGCATGCGCAGTGACGCCACGCGCTTCGAGTTCGTGCCGTGCGAGCCCATGCAGGGCGAGTACAAGCCGCCGGACATCCACTGCGTCACACGGGCGTACAACCACGACCGGTCGGTCTCGCAGATGGAGTCGCGTAGTATGCGCGACTTCGAGGACGCGATCCGCAAGGCCCAGCAGGAAGCCGAGCAGCAGCGCGAGACCGCGGCCGTGTGACGTCGATGCATCGCTTGTCACAGGTAGCAAGCACGTTCGCTATGCAGGTTCATGCAGAACAAAGCAGACAGACAAAACAGAACGTGTGAGGTGGCGTTAGCTTAGCAGTCGCAACTCACTCTCTCTCACACACGCAGTGTACATTTATCAACTCATCAACATCGCTTTTGACTTTCTCTTACTTATTCGTTATTACCTTGTTCGCCACGCACCTGCGGCGAGCGTCATGAGCATATCGTTGGAAGATTGCGCACTAGCGTTTTGGCATCGTGCCGTTAAGCGAATGCGCGCCTGCCAGCGCATGTAGCTTATGGCCACGCATGCGAGGCGTCATCACCACTACACCGAGAAGAAGAAGAAGCGGACCGAAGGTGTCGCAAGCGCATGAAGAAGGAAGGAGTGAATGAATGGCCGCCGTGGACCACCGCATGTCGCACTCTTTCTGTTGGCTCCCATTCTGCCGGCTTCTCCATCTCCCACATGTTACTGCTGCTGCTGCTACTTGGGCGCCGTCACTCGCAGTCACAAGGTGTTGTCATGAAAGGAGCAGGAGCGGAGCCATCTGTGACTCGCGATTACACACCGGAACTCACCTGAGTCCGCAAGGTTCAACCGAGAAGGGCAACAGGTTGAGTTCAACAAGGTCGCTGATTGGCTGAAAAAATGGAAATGACTATTGCAACAATTTATTTGAGCTGTATACCATGTAATACAGCTTACTTTAGCTTTATCTAAACAAATATATCCGTATACCCGTTATTTTTTGTATAATCATCCTGTCACGATAGCTTCTGTCCTTGTTCCGCGAATGTTTCCGCCGAGAAGATGCGGAGAAAGAAAAAAAAGCAAGCTGTTGTAGGAGGATGGAGCTGGCTGCCTGGTGTCGCCTGGTTGCCTGCCTGCCTGCTCGTAGGCTAAGAAGGCAGATCCGTACTCGAGCTCTCTCGCGTCCGTTGCTCTGCAGGTCCATTTCCGCATCTCTCTCTCTCGTGTGCTGCGAACTCGCGCGAGGAAGAGCGAACGGGGAGCGAGATTCAATCTCACATCTCACTCACTCGCGCTTTCCCATCGCAAGAGCCACACGCAAACGTCTCACTTCAGAAGGCTTCGTTGCTCGCTCAACACGGAAGCGATAGAAGACAAGGAGGGTAGGAATGAACGTGATCTACTCGGTGAAGGACTACGTCACGAACGTGCTCGACTTCCACCAGGGCACGGTCTCGGGGGCGATCGACGTCGTCGCTGTGCAGCAGGAGGACGGCTCGTTCAAGTGCTCACCCTTCCACGTGCACTTTGGCAAGGCGAAGGTGCGTGTAAATGACAATAAGATGGAGGTGGCGGTGTGAGTGACGTCTTGGCTGACTGTGTGTTGTGGCCGTTTGTACGTTTGTGTATCTGTAGCTGAAGCACGTGACGGAGAAAGTCGTCAAGATCGTGGTGAACGGACACGCCGTGGAAGGCGTGCACATGAAGGTACGACTACGTCTTATACTTTTAGATGATGTGCAAATCTAAGGGTATTTATTTGTATGCTTGATTGCGTGCACGAGCAGCTTGGCGCTGCTGGTGAAGCCTTCTTCGTGGACCAAGTGGATGAGCCCGTGGGCACAGACTACAACACGTCGCCGCTTGTCAGTCCTGCGCTTTTATCATCGAGCGGGGGCTCAAAGAGTAGAGAGAAGTCGCTCGTGCGCTTCGGCCTGCCTCCTGTACGTTGCTATGAACGAGCCGCCATGCAACTGATGGAGTTGGTTACTAACTCTGTCTATTGTCTATGCTATAGACACCGAGCCCGCCACATTCACACACTGCCAGTCCAAGCGGTTCGTCCATTGGGGATGCAAGTGAGCTTGAAGATCGCCCAGAATGGCACGACGCGTACCGGTACGTTCTATCTAAACATGTGTTCTGTTGTGAAATGGGGATATAACCTCACTTGGGCTGTTGTTTGTGAATATTGCAGGAGGCTCGTGCCAGAAACCCAAGCGCCACAGCGTCGTGAAGATCTGAGCAACCATAGCAGTCTACCATCAGAGCGACTTACATGGGGCTGGGGCGCGCTTCCAGTCATCCAGCCGACGCCGGACTCGGGGAACTTTGTGGACACGGACACGGAGGACGACTTGCCCATGATGGTCAAGAGCGATTCGGTGTACTTTGACGCGATGGAGGGCGAGAACGGGCCGTCCTCAGCTCACTTCGCAGGTAAGCGACCCGTTCTGCAATGTTTCACCAAGACTGCCATGTTAGCGCTCTAGCTGACTTTTGATCACAATGACTGTTGAATATAGACCACCCATGCATGTCGTTGTGTGGCGATCTTCTCGGCGATGCTGAGTCCCAGGAAGACGCGCACGCGATCTTCTCGGAGCACATCATCACGTTCGAGTACTTCCGTGAGAACCCAATCGCACTGCTCGCCGACCGCAATCTGATGTTCCTGATCGACGGGAAGATCTGTCCGTTCAGCCCGGAGATCCAAGCGTATTTCGTGTCGCGTGTGCTGTTCCCAAATTCGCTGCCGCTGTCGCTAAACTCTTCGTCGATGACGTCGTCGACTTCATCTTCTTCCTTCCAAGCTGAAGGCGAGCGAACACAGCAGTCGTACTCGCTCCGAGACCAGGAGAGCGACAACTTCGATGTCGAGCGTCTGGGCTATGATGCCTTCAATGAGAGAGTCCAGATTGATTCGGCTTTCATCGACGACCACTTGTCGGCACCAAGCGCTCGCCCAAACGTGACGATCCAGGTCCCAGACAACTCGACAAGCGAATCCTTCCACCGCAAATCGCTTCAGCCGACGCAAGAGGATTTATTGAAGATGGATTTGCGCTACGGCACGAACGACATTGAGTTTGTCGTCCACACTACCTCGTCTGAAGCACAGGAGCTGCGCGTGAGTGCGCGCCTGTACTACTGGCCGATCTCTGCGAAAATTGTGATCGCGGAAATCGACGGTGCAGTGTCGCGGATCGCGTCCAACGGCATGTTTTCGAACTTGCTATCCAGTGGCAAAGAGAAGGAGCGGTCTGGGCTGCACCATGGCGCGCTTGAGTTCTACTCCAAGCTGGCGCGGAATGGCTACCGCATTGTGTACTTGACGTGTCGTGGCCTCTCGCAAGCGGAGCTGATGCACAGGATGCTGCGTCCAAGCTCTGACAAGGGATTGGCGCTGCCGAACGGCCCCGTGTTGCTGGCTCCAGACCGCTTGCTGGCGACCAACAGCAACGAAGTGATCGAGGCGCGCGATTTCAAAGTTGCAGCGCTGAACGGCATCCGCGCACTTTTCCCGTCGGACGTAAATCCCTTCTACGCAGCATTTGGTCGGACATTCGCTGACAGTGTGGTGCTCACGCAGGTGGGCGTGTTCCCAGGAAAAGTGTTCCTCGTGGACGAAGGCGACGGCCAGCTGCGCCACAAGTCGATGATGAACTTCCAGGAATCGTATTCAAGTCTCATCGCGATGCTCGACAAGATGTTCCCACCGCTCTGCTCGCTGTCGCCTCGCCGCACGCTCTCCAGCAAAGCGAAAGGCACGAAGGGCAGCTTATCGTCGTCATCGTCATCGACGACTTCTTCGGCAGCGTCTCAGTCGGACGAAGAGCGGATACCAGGTCCGCCATTGTCCTCCTCCTCGTCGACGATGAAGCGCATCTACTCAGTGGCGGATGATCTCGTGTCCGAAGTGATCTCGTTGCAGGCGCGCACACGAAGCATGGGCGACGAAGCCTACAACGACCTCAACTTCTGGAAGATCCGACCTGGTCGGGTCTAAGGTCGATATAGAATCGATCCTGGCTCCTAACTTGTGCAGACCATCATTCATCGCCCACTTTATTTGAGATCGACCGCCAAAAGTCGTCCGCGAGGGCGTGATCTCATCGCAGTACCTTACCACTCTTCAGCTCACTCAGGACTTTGTCAATGTTATTCAGATGGACTCGACTTACAGAACTAACAGATATGATATGCCTCGCTTGCACATCGTCGAAAGGCCTAACACGGACTCTACGTCCACGATAGCGCTGTGTTTTCTCAGACATGAACCACAAAGCGCTACCCTGGTGCGTTTCCAGCTCACTCGATCAGCTTCGGTCTCTTCCAGCTGGTCTCTCACTCGCTCGGTCAGACGGTCCAGTACCTCTTCAGGTCGGAATAAATTGATCGAGTACACGCACGGCTTGCAGTAGTTGCCCACTTTCTTCTGGTCACCAGTTGCCAGAAGCAGTGCTACTTCCTGGTGGTCCGATCGCTGTAGCGGTACTCGGGTTTCTCTCGATCGCACTTTGTGGCAGGAATCGAAAACACATGTTTTTTTGTTTTAAACTGAGAAGTACCATCATTCGTTGTCCCCATTTCTTCTGGAGTTAGCTCAATGTTGTCACAAGTAACAGAAAACGACCATCTCCCATGGTTATCAACTTGCTCCAACTGTTTTTTTCATTGTTTTGTATTCTTCACTGCTGCGTTCGATTTCATTCCCAACATACCAACAAAAGAATGCGATGAACCATCTGCACATGGTAGCGCGGGCGCTGTAATGTAGCCAGCCACTCCACTAGCTGGTGGAAATGCGCATCAGCATCATGCGGTGGCGGCTCCGCTGCTGTCGCATTCCATCATCAGTGTTGGCAGCAGCAGCAGCTCCCGCTAAATTGTAAATCGCTGGAAATGAAATTAAATGAACGCGTGCTGGCTCAAGCGACGAAGGCGGTTATGACGTAACGGTGCCTCCGCGATCCTTCGCCTGAGCGTCCGAGCCGAATGCCGCTCACACGCCCGCTCCTATCCACCACAAGCCAAACAAAACCCCACAGGCAACAACCGCCGCTGCGTCGAGAGAGAGCGCATTTGCAGAAACGACGGCCGACCGACACATCCGCATCCTCTTGGCGCCTTCGATTGATTACCTCACACGGCAACATGAAGCAATACACG